>JAIZAY010001652.1:0-13803 GCA_029531755.1 Holothuria leucospilota | reverse complement strand
GAAACAGTTCACTGTCCTGCGCCGATGCCTCTTGCAGTCTTTGAACCCTTATGCCGCCACTATGGTGTTCCTTGTGCAATTATATTAGGTGAATGCACCCGAAATAGTCCTTCTGCTAAGGAGTGTGGTGTGTTGAAAGTAATGAAAGTGTAAATTACCCTGCCCACTACGGTATATTCATCTGTTTTGAGAAAAACAGTTCTTTAATCGGGCAAAATAAAATATGTCAAGAATTGTTTATTTCATGGATATGCTTTGGAGTTCATTTGCTGGCTTCTAATGAACCTGAACTCTCTTTTGTTGCACAAAAGTAATATTTTTGATCGCGCCAAACTGTTCAAAAATTCGAGATGAGTGCAACATGTACTTTCGTAAGGAAAGGGGGCAAAGAACTTCTGTGTATTGCATAACATTTTGTGGAGATGAAGCTATCACTAGAGTTTATTGGTGAGACTGAATGGTTTAATAATGATTTAAGGTATTTTCTTTGTATGCCATGTTGATGCATTTTAAACGCAATATTTCCCTTTAAGTGACGTGTTCCCATCCCCTCCCCTCCCCCCAAATATTCTCAACAAAACTTTCGATGTTACAAAATATTGCGAAGCAAAATTGTCTAATCCACTGAAATCTACACAATTGAACATGGGAACATGAGCGTAAACAGCTTCTTAATAGTAAGGGATATAACGTGATGAAAACAATTCAAGTGCAAATCGCGAAGCCCTAGAAACAAAGGATCCGGGCCGGCTTAACGGCCCGGGAAAAATTGGATTTCATAAGATCAAAGGTGCAATCTGAGCATTTTAATCCATTAATTGCCGTTTCCACCATTTTCCAACTTGATTTTATTTTAATATTAAGCTATTTTGTAAGCTATGGAATCAAACATGTACCTGCTGTTGTTGTTTGGGTTCTGGAAAAAGTGTGTGTGTGGGGGGTGGGGGGCAAACGATGTGACATCCCCTCTACTTTCAAAAGTGGGGGACATGCCCCCTTCCCCCACCTGTTGCGTGGGGAACTTCATGTATGATTGTCCCACTATAGTGGCGTGAGCCTATAAATTGGAAAAAACCTACTGAAAATTCATTCTGCCATCTCTGTTGTTGCTATCGCTGACAGGGACGGTCGTAAAAAGGTCCTGTATTTATGAAACTCACTAGTTGGGGGGGGCTAATTTCAGCTCGTTCACTATCCACGCACCGAACCGCGGTGCTGAACGCTGGCTTTGCTGTGCAGTATTTGGTGCCACTGTTTAACACAATGCTATTGGACAATATACATTACGGTGCAATTGAATAGATGAATAAAAGGTTTCAGTTCAAAGGGACTCAAATATATGCCACTGACCTAAGGATAAACTTCTAACACGTAGTTCGTGCTATTGGCAACTGCGCCCCGGTTCGTTTATAAAGTTATCAAGCGTCATTTCTATAAAATATCGATTGTCTTTTCTTTATATGACGCCACTATCAGATTATGGCTAGCTAGTGGAACGGATAGGCATGCTCCATCCTTTTTGAGAAATCTTGAAGTGCTGCAAAATGGACATCCTAGGCTTATGTAAATTTTATGTATTGACTGTCCGAAAATATCATAAAACTTTTTGGAGGAATTTGCACTTATACACCCCTCCCCTCCCCCTATCAGAGGTGACTTCTTGGAATGGGTGTAGTCAACGTCGAACAGCCTTCACGGAAGCGATTGCTGTGCTTGGTGTTTAGTCTCCACAGTGATTTCAAAACACTGCGTTAAAGAATTTATGATGGGATTGTACAGTTAAAAAATTGCCAAATCCAAAAAGTCACAAGTCTAATCAGGCTTTTGTGGGCTTGATACGGCAACTGGACCGCACACAAAGGGTAACCGACCTTTTTAAACGCTGGTCAATGATGACGGGCCTACACATCGTCTGGTCCTCGTCGCAAAATACCATTACTGGCAACTGCCCTCTCACCAGTGGCATAATAGACAAGGTAGCACAAACATTTATAATTAAGCTACAACTGTCCCACTTACATAAACATTTATTCTTATCTTTTTTTTGGGGGGGGGGGGTCGATTCACCCGCCCAACTTCTGTCAGAAATTTCTTATTCACGCGTATGCCCGCAAAAATATGCATATAATTTGCCTAAAATAGCAAATTCGCGCGGTCCCGAATTGGGTGGGCCCGATTCCCTCACCTACCTTGTGAGCCTTTAATAAATAAATGTCCTCCGTCCTTATATTCCACTGACAGGATGTGGCAGAAGAAACGGACCAAGTATCGAATCTCAGTTCCGCACGAATAAGTGTTTCGTCAACTACGATACAACCAAAAACATTTGCATCGAAAGAATGCTCTGGAAATGTACTCAAACATCCGTACCGCTAAATAAGAAACTGTTGAAATTTCAAATTCCGAAGAACTTACGTGTCTTACGGCCAGAGCCGTAATAAACCAGCTTATTGAAACGATAGTGACATTTTTTCCATTCCAAGGCGAACGTGGTGTTGTCTACTTGGGGGGTACACAATTAGTTTTTTTTTTATACCATTCCCATTCAAGATGGCCTGAATGCTAACAGTTTCAAGTGTTTGCAATTGTTGAAGTAACATCCAAGAGTTGACTGGAAAGTTTCTATTCGGGGTGGGGATAGAAGGTGCCACCCCGGCCCAACTCCCTTCTGCGGTTCCGCCCATGTTAGTTTTCCACGGATTCCGTCCCACGATACAACAAAAAATACCAAGGTTTGGAACCTTGAATGGAATAGTTTATTCTACGAGCTGGATTGGTCCCAGAACATTGTATCCTGAAGCAAAGGCCATATGGTCTAGATATTTCTTCTCTAACTGTAGAACGTTCACTTCTGTTTTTGTGGTACCGACGATTGTGTTACACTCATACGCGTGAAAGGTTAATATTTTTTAGGCTAGGAATCTAGCTTCCTCCTTCACACATTTGCAACATTGACACATTTTTGTCACACAATAAGGAATCAGTTGGTACCCTGCAAGATCAATTACTGCTTAGCTAACATAGAATGGCAGCCTAACTGATATAAAAACGATATCCTGTAACTTACTAGCCTGCACTGAACTTGCCCACTTGGCGGACGTGTATTACTCCTGCACCCATATTGGCTGCACTCGTAATACCAACGTCTCCGAACTTTCGCAAGAATTCCCTCTCGTGACAACTGCGTACAAAACTGCTACGCTATTAACCATTCATCATATACGCACGTCCACACATAATACACATTAATATTATAAATTTGCAAACAGAAAACTCGCACTAAAGGGCAAGGTCTGCATTACCATGCTGTTTCAGACGACCAACGTCAATTGGGTTTTAATGTGTGATTTCTCCCGCTTGAAGCTCACACAATGAAGTCCCATTGACTTACTGTGTAAAAGCGAACGTTACAGCCGAAGCTTTGTCGGGCAATATGAATATTCATATATTGAAACCAATCAACAGTCGAGAGATAAAAATCAAATTGTGCTCATGAATATAGCGAAATTGGATGATCTCTGTTATTATTCGCAGGTGTTAGAGTATGTAGCCTACGTCAAAAGAAGAGTACATATTCGACACCTGCTCAAAGGTAAGCATTGGACACAAGAGTTGGGTAATTCCGGGCTGTCGGACACTGGTCAGCTTCAGGGTAAGTCTAACCGAGGGACGAACTTCTTAGCAGCTTGGTTTAATAATGGGTCAAACTTAAGTTCAGTTACATTAAACCTTGATGTGTAGCATAAACAGTGAAGTTTCCCCTTACAAACTCTTTCCCATCTCCCACATCTTTTAAATTTCAAATTTACGATAGCCGCACTACAATAAAGTTGATGAGCGAATTTCGTGCCTGCTACCTTCAAATCCGCTCAATCTCATTCCATGACATCAAAAAGGTCTAAGCATAAAGTGAATTCAATCTACTTTCTCATAAAGAAATCGCGATAATTTCAAACATGTTATTAACGGATAATTACCGGTACTTCTTACCTCTACAACAGATTCACTGTTAGTTGGCGAACTGCGTAAGGCTGCATCTTTTTCAGAATAGTGAACCTTCTCACCATGCGGAAAGAAATAAGATAGTTTACTTGGACGTCACTGTTCTGTCTAAACTAAGCGCTGACGTCATAATTTAATCGGTAGCTGTAGGCGTATTTAATCGGTAGCTGTAGGCGTTCGTTTATCATGTGCCAGACTAAGCAGTTTCGAACACAACGGTTGGAGTTTCAAAGACAATTGAGACGCACACTTGTAATCCTTTAAAGTTGACTTCCTGTTTAAACTTACCACATCATGTATGTGGCAGTATGAGGGGTTAAGTGCACAATCTTGTAGAAACTGAAAGTTAATCACTTACTCGTTTAACTCTATTCCATCCAACCCGGAGATTCCACAAAAACAGAAGAAACCCTTGCAACGACGATTGTACACAAAAGTGCAAAACATATTTTTATTACAATACTTGAGAAGTCGCCTTAACATTTGTTTTTGTTGAAAACGAATTTGAAAGTATACAACAGCTTTATATTTCAATTCAGCGAGTTGGCAATTGCCTTGCCGCCTAGCCTGGTTATGGGCAAATAATGTCAATGGACCAATCAACTTCTTGGAAATTGGCCATGCCCCTTACTCCCGAAATGAAAGTTTCTCCATACTTTTTGGTAATTCTGACGCCGGATTATGAAAGAACATGCCAAATATCTCAAGAGGGTGTAACCCTAACCTATAGTTTAACCCTAACCACTATTTAGAAACAGTTTTCAAAATTCATGAAAATTCGGGTTTCAGTGCCCATAACCTCGTGGGAAAAAAAAATAAGCTGCCTGGCACAGCACATGCGTAAAAAGAATGACTACCGTAGGCGCGCACAGGAGCTTAGATAGCATACTACTGTAAAACAATATACGCTGGAAGAGCCCAACCATGGAAGTAGGGTAATATTTCGGATGGTCGAAATATCATTCTGATGAGAGGCGAAGCGGTGTTGATGAAACACCTCTAGCGAGTGAGTGGTACTACACCGCGACTGGAAGTACTACCTCGGACCGGGTTTAGTCTGTTAGTACTTCCTTCCATGTCTGTATTATGGCCCCTACAGGCTTCTGTCAAAGACTGTACCTGCTGAGGGTGCACTATCCATAGACCGGAATATATATATATATATATATATAGATATATATATATATATATATATATATATATATATATATATATATATATGTGTGTGTGTGTGTGTGCGTGTGTGTGTGAGTGTGTGTGTTGACAGTCTTACAGTCACGCTTGTCATGGAAATGCGACCTCGACCTGTTGTGTAACAAAACTTCTGTGTAAGGAAATCGGTAACCTTTATATATTAGGTGTCTGAGACAGGGGTGGCACCAGGATTTACCTTGGGGGGCATGCTTTCGTTCATATAGATTAGTTTCATGTCGCAAACGAGTGCACCCTCCATTCGTAGAGTAAACAACTTTCCTTGGGTAAATAATTGGACACGATACAACGCATTATGTCAGACCAGGGAGCTGCCACTCTAGTGGCAGCTCCCTGGTCAGACAGAGGTTAGCCGCCCAAAATGGATCTAGTTTTGAATCAATTAAGGTATATTTTCCCAAGGGTCATTAAATAAGTCGGCACGCTCCGCCCTGTATGCAAAACATAAGACCCTTTTTCAGCCAGGAAAAAGTTAATACTAAATGAATTCTACCACTCGGTGCAGCAAGATGTACGTTGTGCCGAATTTGTAGGTTGATGATATAGAATGATATTGTACATAAGTGTTCTCTCTAGCCACGACCCTCAGAAGCCATCTCAGCTCAACCACCCTCCGATACCTTGGCTTTCGTTGGAACTTGCCGGCGCCGCCACTGGAAAATTTCCCTCTTTAAGGACTACCAAGGCATGTTAGACACGGAACTTCAGTGACACAACTTTGGTTTTAGGATTGTGATTCCTTGTGTTATACAGGGAGTTGGAATCAGGGGGCCAAATCATGGGGTGAAGGGTCAAAAAAGGAGTCGGGAGAAAACATGATTTTGGTACCCAATTCATCAGTCCAGGAGGTTCTCCCATTTGGGAGCTAACCATTTTCTCCCTAATCTAAGAAAATTAATGCAACACAAAATATAGCCTTGCTAGCTTTATAGACAAGGTTCAGCAAAAACGAGGACCTCTCAAGAACTTGCGTTGTTCTCAAAAACCGCGTGGGTGAACCACCGTTTAGGAAGTAGGTTTTTGATAGCTATGACAATAAACCTACCGAATATGCATTTAACTCCATTACAAATAGACCGATAAACTTTGCAAGGGGTTCGAAAAAGCATACGCCACTGAAAATGTGCACGCAGAACGCCAGAGATTCTGGGTGAAATAGACAAAGAAGCGGGGCCCATGAACAATTTTTCTCCCTATCGGGGGGAACTACAGATTCTCCCAAAAGGGGGAATCTCTGGAACTGTTTATTATGATAATGAAAAATATGAAGCTAGTGGATAACTTTTGCAATGTTTACATGGAGTAAAACAATATTTAAATGTCTTGAATAAGTTTTCAGTTTGGGAGCCCTTTGCTCGTTTTTACTTCCTTTACGTTCTGTAGGAAAGGTTGAGTGGAATTATTACAAAACCTCCACCATCATACATCACTTAAGCTTAGCGCATTATGAAATCAACCGACCTTCAGTCTGAGACTCTGACTGAACACAAAAAATAATGGTCAAAGTGAAAGTGTGATTTTGTGGTTTGTTCACTGTCCCCCCCCCCCCCCCATCAAATGACATTTGAAGAAAAAGGAAGTTAAATGCATTTTTTAACAGCTCACAACTTTGAAAATACGCCAGAGGTTTCGTGATTGCCACCCAAAACTTCATGGGGGGTCCTAAGACCGGCCCTAGAAACATAGGTAAAAATTTGTATTGTATAATGTGAGTTACGTATTTATAGTGCATGGAAATGCCGTATATTTCTCACATACTACCGACATACACATCGCCAGAGAGAAACTATAGTGAGAAATTTGTGTTTTAGGCAGGATTTCCTGGAAGGTCGTCACTGTCGGGTGTGTGAAATACCAGATTTTCCTAGCTCAGCTCCTGTCACAAGTGGCACTGAACACTGAATTTGAAAATTGGATTCTCTTTTAATTGATAGATCTCCCCTCCCTGTCGGATGGGAGCGAAAACATGTTGGGGATTACGTATTATCGTACCAGTAAATGTTCCGCACGAGGGAGACGGTGAGGGGGAATGGTTCCCTACCTCCCTCTCCTGGTACCCTGTCTGGATTAATATCAGATTTCACGTTTTGTTAAATTAAGGCTGCTGCTTTCGATCGGAGGGCAGCATTTCAAAACTTCTCAGAGTCGTAAGAAGTTTTAAATACGTCATTAACATGGATAATACCTGTTCGAGTTTTATTATCTTGGATATATATATATATATATATATATATATATATATATATATATATATATATATATATATATATATATATATATATATATATATATATATAATAAAATAATATATATATATATATATATATAAAGGTCGAAATACTGCGGAGCACTAGAGTAGTATGTAGGTCGATAAAGGTTGTAAAAAGTGCTTAAAGTTTGCGGAAAATTCCACGACGTTTCGAGTATAGACTCTTCATCAGGTGGCAAAGAAATGCAACTGAATAACAAAGAAGTAGAAATAGAGAAGAAACACATTGAAGAAAGGCACGAACAAACCGGTCGCACAGACGAACACGGTGTAAAAAAGCGAAAGAAGGCTGAAAAAAACTGGTAAAAAGTAATGAAAAGGGGAACAGGTTAAAAAAGGTCCATTCTAATGTTAAGACCGTGTGGGGAGAGGGTCCCGAGTTTCATGATAAGCCGGTTTTCGGCGGTCTGACGATCACGGTCAGAACCTCTGCACATTAAGGCTGCAGTAACGGCCAAGTCTTTAAGTGAGCACGGTGATGGGGGGTTGAAATGAGTGGCGACCGGATAACCTTGAAGGTTTTGTTTGATGGACCTGAGGTGTTCAGTGATTCGGTCAGCCAGGCGGCGTTTGGTTTCTCCCACATACAGGCAATTGCAACGTCCACAAACTAAAATGTAAACCAAGTTTGTGGAAGTGCAGGTGAAGTGTTGGTTCACACTAAATCTGTTGCCGTTAGAACCCAAAATATTGGTAAGTGTGTTCTTGCCAACCACTGGGCATGTGTTGCACCTACTACGACCACAGGGAAATGTACCTGGGGTGTTGTCAGTTGGTTGTTGTGGGTGGGAAGCCCGAACTAAGTGCTTGGAAATGTTCTTTTCAACTCTGAAGGCCGTAATGGGAGGTTCAGGGAAAAGGTCACGGGTTGAAGGGTCTTTTCGAAGAGTCTCTATATTCCTGTAAATGGCACGAATGATGGGGCGTACCGATGGGTGATGGGAAATTACCAAAGGAATTCGGTAGATTAGTAGACGTGTTAGAATTCTTACTCAAAGCCTCCGCTCCTGTCGATTCCTTGGATTCTATGTAGAGCACCGGTAAGGATTTTGGTGGGATACTGACGCTTCTCAAAGAATGATAGTATACTTTTTGAAGTCGGCTGAAAAATCAGAATCTTCTGAGCAAATCCTTCTGGCCCTTAAAAGTTGTGAGTACGGGATGGATTTGGTACAGGATTTGGGATGGTTGGATGGGTACAAAAGGTAGTTATGGGAATCGGTGGGTTTAAAATGTAGGTTTGACTTGATTTTACGGTCGCAAATTGACAATTGAAGGTCGAGGAAAACCACTGAAGTGTCAGAAATACAATGTGTGAATTTCAAAAATGGACAGAAAGATCCTACAAATTGAATGAAAGATTCCAGATCTTGACGGGTCCCTGTTGCCACTCCCACAATATCGTCAATATACCTTTTGTAAAGGAAAGGGTGAGAACCGGTGTACTGCGAAAAAAGTTGTTCTTCAAAGTGGCCCATGGTTAGGCAAGCAACAGAAGGACCCATTTTGGTTCCCATGGCTACTCCTTTAACCTGACGGAAAAAGCGCCCATTAAACTGGAAACAGTTTTGGGTGAGAACAAGTTCCGTCAAGCGAAGGAAAGTAGTTGTAGGAATTTGGGGGTCTTGTCGTTGGTCCAGGTAATGGCGGATAGCCGAC
This sequence comes from Holothuria leucospilota, assembly GCA_029531755.1. NCBI lineage: Eukaryota > Metazoa > Echinodermata > Holothuroidea > Aspidochirotida > Holothuriidae > Holothuria > Holothuria leucospilota. Next base: position 4,661 of record JAIZAY010001652.1, on the reverse strand, counting down.
AAGGCAGCATGGTGGGGGATGGATGTGTAGAGACTAGATACGTCCATGGTGAATAGCAGACGTTCACCGCAATTTTCGGGAAACTCAAAGTCTTGAATCAGGGTAGACCCATCGTTTCTTCCCACAGTTGCCCCACCGTTCTTATTTCTGAGTTTTTGGACTCTGTTCTCTTCCCGTTGGTATCAGCGTTACCGTCTTTTGTTCAAGACACTCCTCATTTCTTGAGACTTATTCAAGACTTTGAGTTTCCCGAAAATTGCGGTGAACGTCTGCTATTCACCATGGACGTATCTAGTCTCTACACATCCATCCCCCACCATGCTGCCTTGTCGGCTATCCGCCATTACCTGGACCAACGCAAGACCCCCAAATTCCTACAACTACTTTCCTTCGCTTGACGGAACTTGTTCTCACCCAAAACTGTTTCCAGTTTAATGGGCGCTTTTTCCGTCAGGTTAAAGGAGTAGCCATGGGAACCAAAATGGGTCCTTCTGTTGCTTGCCTAACCATGGGCCACTTTGAAGAACAACTTTTTTCGCAGTACACCGGTTCTCACCCTTTCCTTTACAAAAGGTATATTGACGATATTGTGGGAGTGGCAACAGGGACCCGTCAAGATCTGGAATCTTTCATTCAATTTGTAGGATCTTTCTGTCCATTTTTGAAATTCACACATTGTATTTCTGACACTTCAGTGGTTTTCCTCGACCTTCAATTGTCAATTTGCGACCGTAAAATCAAGTCAAACCTACATTTTAAACCCACCGATTCCCATAACTACCTTTTGTACCCATCCAACCATCCCAAATCCTGTACCAAATCCATCCCGTACTCACAACTTTTAAGGGCCAGAAGGATTTGCTCAGAAGATTCTGATTTTTCAGCCGCTTCAAAAGTATACTATCATTCTTTGAGAAGCGTCAGTATCCCACCAAAATCCTTACCGTGCTCTACATAGAATCCAAGGAATCGACAGAGCGGAGGCTTTGAGTAAGAAGTCTAACACGTCTACTAATCTACGAATTCCTTTGGTAATTTCCCATCACCCATCGGTACGCCCCATCATTCGTGCCATTTACAGGAATATAGAGACTCTTCGAAAAGACCCTTCAACCCGTGACCTTTTCCCTGAACCTCCCATTACGGCCTTCAGAGTTTAATAGAACATGTCCTATCTCTTAGTTCGGGCTTCCCACCCACAAGAACCATCTGACAACACCCCAGGTACATTTCCCTGTGGTCGTAGTAGGTGCAACACATGCCCAGTGGTTGGCAAGAACACACTTACCAATATTTTGGGTTTCTAACGGCAACAGATTTAGTGTGAACCAACACTTCACCCTGCACTTCCACAAACTTGGTTTACATTTTAGTTTGTGGACGTTGCAATTGCCTGTATGTGGGAGAAACCAAACGCCGCCTGGCTGACCGAATCACTGAACACCTCAGGTCCATCAAACAAACCCTTCAAGGTTATCCGGTCGCCACTCATTTCAACCCCCCATCACCGTGCTCACTTAAAGACTTGGGCCGTTACTGCAGCCTTAATGTGCAGAGGTTCTGACCGTGATCGTCAGACCGCCGAAAACCGGCTTATCATGAAACTCGGGACCCTCTCCCCACACGGTCTTAACATTAGAAATGACCTTTTTTAACCTGTTCCCTTTTCATTACTTTTTACCAGTTTTTTTCAGCCTTCTTTCGCTTTTTTACACCGTGTTCGTTCTGTGCGACCGGTTTGTTCGTGCATTCCTTCAATGTGTTTCTTCTCTATTTCTACTTCTTTGTTATTCAGTTGCATTTCTTTGCCAACTGATGAAGAGTCTATACTCGAAACGTCGTGGAATTTTCCGCAAACTTTAAGCACTTTTTACAACCTTTATCGACCTATATATATATATATATATATATATATATATATATATATATATATATATATATATATATATAGTAGGTAGAGTGACTTTTATATGAATGAGTCAATCCACGCTATATTAAATAGTCGCACAGAGACCTTAGGCCATTTTCCTCTAACATAGGCGCTTGCCTTATATTGAAGGAGGATATTTTTGTGAATGGAAAACTTTGCCTCAAGCAGGATTCGAACCAGCGACCTCCTGCATACAAGGCGGATGCTCTGACCACTGAGCCATTGAGGCCTATGTGGTAGAACGCGGCCAACTGAGCTTAAATACTGTTGGGTTAAGTTTTCCATTGTTACGTCATAGGAACGCGTCCCATGTAGTATTGAGTAGGTAGAGTGACGTAGCGACTTTTATATGAATGAGTCAATCCACGCTATTTAAATAGTCGCACAGAGACCTTAAGCCATTTTCCTCTAACATAGGCGCTTGCCTTATATTGAAAAAGGATATTTTTGTGAATGGAAAACTTTGCCTCAAGCAGGATTCGAACCAGCGACCTCCCGCATACAAGCCAGATGCTCTGACCACTGAGCCATTGAGGCCAAATAAACATCCTCTTTCAGTATAAGGCAAGTGCCTGTGTTAGAGGAAAATGGCCTAAGGTCTCTGTGCGACTATTTAATATAGCGTAGATTGACTCATTCATATAAAAGTCACTCTACCTACTATATATATATATAATATATATATATATATATATATATATATATATATATATATATATATATATATATATATATATATATATATATATATATATATATGGACCCATTGGGAGAGAGATGTTTCACAACTTTGTTACATATTAAGATATTAAGGACTCACCTAGATTACCAATGGGTCATATGGTACTCTAAGATAACTCATTTAATTCCAGTTGACTCAACTGACTAAGATATAGAGCTAACGGTACCTTATTTCAACAAATCATATAATTTTGGGGCGCATCTGCAAAATGGCTCTAAATATGACATATTTGAGAAGTGATATGAATTTGTAACTCCTTTAGGTATTGATCACATACTGGAGCAGATGAGCTCTATAGGGTTGCCATAGTTCGTCAAGTCAATACCCGTAGAAACAAGTTTAGCACAAAGTTTTATTGAAGAGTACGTCATCGATTTGACCAAATCGGGATATAACACTGAACTAGATGGATCAGGGCCGAGGACCCAGTGACAGGCAGAACTTCCATACAGTTAGAATGACCCCCCTGCGCACTCAAATTGGCTGCATACGTAGAGGCTGTTCAGGTTTTTACCATAATTGTTCCCACTTACTATTATATTCAACATCATTTCAAGTATCATATTATGTTTGACGCTTAGTAAACTGCTCAAACGGTGGTGATTGCCAGAAATTGTCTACAGGCTACGAGTGAACTCAAGGCGGGGTTTCGCTTATACTGCTTCTCAATCGGGAATGGGTGGGAATGAGCCTACAAATACACGGGACCACGGGAAATTCGCTCTCGCAGCAGCCAAAAACGTCCCAGAAAGATGTTGAAGAGGGCAAAGAGAATGTCAATTGTTACAATAATCGCCTTCCTACCCTAACGAATTGTGAACAGAAGCTATAAAAACCTCTTTATACCCCAAAATAGCCTCCACAAACTTTTTTAAGGAGGTATTTTCCCCAAAACATCTCAAAAGAGTCCATTGTTAAAAGTGAACTTGTTACCATCACAGGAATAGTTCATAGGGTTCGTTTTCTGACTATATCGCATCCACATGCAAAGTATGAAAAGTGTTTATATGTTTAGTTCCTACCTATAGAGATATCGAATTTACAAAATTTTTAGTTTATGACCTCTGGTGACCTTACATGACTTTGACCTCCATCAAAAACAATAGGGATCTTCCTCTTAATATGAGAAGTGCATGCGCTAAGTATGAGAAGTATCTATCATTACTATGTTGAGATGTCGTGTTTACAAGCCAAGAGTCCCAAACACACATACCTACACTCAAACACAGATAAAATCGTCAGCGTGATTGCATACATTCCTTTCGGCTTCGGCAACGAGTAAAACAGGTTCTAAGTTCTAACAAAAGGAAACAGCGAGGGCGCCATTGTCATGGCGAAAAAGGACAGTGACCTGCGGTTTCTCGTCACCTAGATTATAGGCGCAGGAATCTGTTCTCGACGGGGATGGGGGGGGGGGACTGAACGTTGTTTCCGACTGGCTTCCTTGGGGGAGGGTTCTAAGAGAAAGGGGTTTGAAATTTTTGGATATATGAAGGTCCTTAGATGCAATTTGGGGCAACATATTGAGCAAATTTTAAGGAAAGTTAGTGCAAATTTCTGACATTTTAAACAAAGGGAACAAATAAGGGGGTTTTGTCCTTGAATTGAGAGGGGGAGGGCGGAAGCATATCTCCGCACCAATACATTTTTGAGTGGAGGATAAAGCCCCTAGCCCCCCGCTTCCTACGCCTATGACCTAGATCACAATCTCATTCACATAGTACGGCAATGAAGTGACCAAATAGCATGCGTATCGTCAAATTCAATAGTGTGCGCGAATGTCCTGTTTACAAAAGTAAGCAAAGTTCAGAAATGCCCGTGACCCAAAGCTGTAGACAGACATTCGAAAACAAACTGTCATCAAGATGACTCAACCTCTCACATGCAGTATTTAGGGTGATCTGGTAAGTATAACGTAGTAATCTTGATAATTTGACCGGCTCGTTTGTGATCCAGGCAGCGCAACTTAATGACGAGTAGGCCTACATT
>JAIZAY010001688.1:0-13620 GCA_029531755.1 Holothuria leucospilota | reverse complement strand
CAAAAAATTTAACGTCCGGGGTAGGACGTTAAACTGCATCCGGTTGTGGAGCTTGTTTAAAGCGTTGGGGATTAATGAGGTTACCCTTTGCCACAACTCCCTCCGGGAACCCCTTGGGCAAGGTGGCCTGTATTTTTTGGCCCAGTTTTGTCAGTTTTTTGTTTTTGTGTAAATAGTGTAATTAAGTGTACATACTGTAAATATAGCAAGTTGACTCCACCCGGACCCCTCGTGCAGGTGGACCCGCCCCGGACCCCTCGTGGCCCCTTGGGGCAGTTTGTGATGATTGCTTGGTCTTGTGTTTTGGTTTTTTGGTTGTTGTTGGGTGGTGGTTTGGTCTGGTGTTGTCTTTCGTTGGCGGTATGTAGTAATATTGGTTTAGGGTGGCCAGGGGGAGGTTGGTTTGTGGGGCATTGGGTTGTCAGTGTGTGTGTGGTTCTATTGTTTTAATGAACATAATTTTCTGTTGATTTGGTGGTGTGTGGATAGTTTTGCCTTTATGTTCCTGTCCGATCCGGTTTGAGTTTTTGTTTTTTGTTTGTATGTGCCGTTTCGATGCACTTAAAAAGCACACGCAGAAAACAGCAAAATTTAACAAAGTGTCAAGAAAGCATGGGACATGTTCAGAAAAATCAGTGGGAAAGCAGTTCAATTCCACCGTTTTCCACAACCAAACCAGACAGTAGCAAATGCATTGAAAAAGCAGGTATTTGCCAATTGGCTTGAACCATCTCCTCAAGCAATCACTATTCTCAGACTGTTACGGATGTCATGACGGTGGATGGAATTAAGACAAAAAATAGGGATACGAAATACACACGTGCTTTCTGTTTTCCAGTTTATTCGAGAGAGAGAGATCACACCCAATTCACTTCGATATGGTGTATACATACAATACAACGCTGGATGAACGCATCGGGCGGAGTTCACACAAATAAGTTTACCAACAGTACTCTAACACCCCCACTTAAACTTATTGTGGTCCACATATCATAGAAATGTATGTTTCCTCCAGAGATCAAGCACGTTACAACACTAGGTGTAACAAAAATAAACTACTGTCCTGAAACTTCATAAATGTCCTTTTCTTAAGAAATAACATAGGTGTTTTTTGCGAGGTGTTAAATAAAAGAATCATCACCTCTTCTATTACACATACTCACATGTTTAGTAAACTTCTATTAAAAAAGTGTAACATTTTGTAATATTGGTTTTAACACCCTTGCTCTTGTATGTCTTTGATTAAAAGATAAAGAAGATAGAACATTTCACTTCAAACACTCAATCCTATTGCCAACCCATTAGATGACTGACAAAACTTTTGAGAATTTTGATCTCTTTGCTCCAGAGGTTTGGTCCAGAATCTCATCACATTTTGCTCGGATGGGTAGACGTTAACTACATCCGGATGTGGAGCTTGTTAAGCGTGGGGATAATGAGGTTCCCTTTGCCACAACTGCCTCCGGGACACCCTTGGGCAAGGTGCGCCTGTATTTTTTGGCCCAGTTTTGTTCAGTTTTTTGTTTTGTGTAAATAGTGTATAGTGTACATACTGTAAATATAGCAATTTTGACTCCACCGGACCCTCGTGCAGGTGGCCCCGCCGCCGGACCCCTCGTGGCCCTGTGCAGTTTGTGATGATTGTTTTGGTCTGGTGTTTTGTTTTTTTTTGGTTGTTGGGTGGTGGATGTTTGTTCTGGTGTTGTCTTTCGTTGGCGGTTGTAGTAATATTGGTTTAGGGTGCCGGTGGGGGTTGGTTTGTGGGGTATTGGGTTGTCAGTATGGGTGTGGGGGTTCTATTTGTTGTAATGAACATACTTTTCCCGTTTGATTTGGTGGTGTGTGGATAGTTTTGCGTTTAGTTCCTTGTCCGATCCGGTTTAAGTTTTTTCGTTTTTTGTTTGTACGTGCCGTTTCGTGCACTTAAAAAGCCCCTCGGATGGACTATACCACTTTCCAACACCTTTTGGCTTCAGATCTTTGTAATGGTATTTGATATCTATGTGTTTGGATCTTTGCCCATCTGCTGCACAGGTTTTTTGGTAAGAGCATGCACCTTGTTGTCCACAGAACAATGTATATTTGGTCATACAGCATACCCTCTAACAATTGAATTAAAAATTTGGCTTCTTGGGTTGCAGCTGCCATAGACATCGTAATTCCGCCTTTCACATGTGGACAACCGCAAACTGTTCTGTTGGCTTTCTACTTTATCCAAGATATAACTGGGACCCATCAGGACGCCAGTTGGGAAAAATGGTAACCTGTAAGCTCTTACGATCTGCTGAATTTCCCCAATCAGCATCACAAAGAGAAATTAGCTGTTAAGGGATCATCTGACTTTTTGAAGATTAAACTCTGATTCAAAGTACCTTTCACACAGCGCAAGACATGTTTTGCCATGGCTAAGTGAGCGCCAGTGGGTTCTGTCATATGTTGTGAAAGCTTAGAAAACAATGTAACATAGACTCAGGCTCTTGTTGCAGTCATAGCATAAATCAGACTGGCCATACTACACTCTCTGTCAGACTCTGGACATCAGTCAGCTTTGGTCTCATTTCTAGGTGTATCTCAGGCTTATTTACACTCATCTCACATGGCGTGGCTCTGGGTTTGGCAGTCCCTGCATTTTGAATTTTTCCAGCATACCTTTCCTAAGTTATCTTGACTGATTCATTTTGATTTGTCACCCTCACAAATAAAATGTATACCAAGGAACCATGAAGTTTATGTTTTAGTATTAGTTAGTAGTTAGATGGGGGGTTTTTTAACGACACCACCAAACACGAAAGGTGTTATAATAGTGTCACCCAGAAAGAAAAAAAAAGGGAGCAATGTTGGGTACCAACAAATAAAAAGGGGTCCAAAAGTTTGTCAAAACCAAGGAACCATGAAATTTCTCCAAGGTCTTTCATTTTGAAATCTTTGACTCAAAACATTTCTTAGCATGCATAAGTTTATGTTACTACAACTTATTGACAACAATTATATCGTCGGACCAAATGACTAATTATTGTCATTACATCACCTGAGTGTCTAGCATACACACAAGGATCTGGCCAGTGATTGAGGAGAAACCTAGTTTCATGTTAAGAAAGAATGCAACAAAACTATTCCAATTCTGACCACTTTGCTTTAAACCATACAAAGATTTTCTTCAGCTTGTAGACAAGTTTTTCTCATCCTTTTTACCTCTAACCTCAAAAACCTTCAGGTTGCTCTACATAAAAGCTCACAAAATTCACAGGTGCATTTAAAAATGCCCGTTTTTACACATACATTTGATGAACATATAAATTGCACTGAACAGCTAATTGCATAAGTGTTCTAATTGATGTTAATTACGGTGGCTGTGGGGAGGTCTCATTATAATCGATTTCAGGGGTTTAATTTTTGTGAATACCCTTTGCCACATAGCGAGCCTTTGGTACTGCTCTTCAGATTGTGGCCTAGCTTACAGAATAACCCCGCGACCCCCCCCCCCACTGCTTGTCTGCCTTCTGGTAGGGGCATTACTTGGAAAGGTATCATTCTCCCTTAGAGCATCCATTTCATCCTCCATTGCCCTTCTGCCAACTTTCTGAATCAGCTGACTTAACAGATCCTGATAAGTCTTTGGGACATCCACTAACTATACCACAATTAATCTATGGTATACTGTAAAACACTATCATCCATGTTATCTTCAAGAATGCAACATAATAATTCAGATGCTTTGGGCGACTTATTATCTTTTCCTACTAGGGTACCTGACTAGTATCCCTTTCATCATGTTTACTGCAGCATCATCTGTCAATATGTGCCTCATTGTTTTCACTCATAACCTGAGCATAGAGGTTCTTTCCTCGTTGCAGTTAATATAATTCGGACACCTTCTACTAACTAATAACATCCTTCATCAAAAGCAATCTGGTTACTTTACTTGACCTACCATTTGCATTGTCATGTACATTGTCAACATTCACCAGCTGAACTTTAACACATACTCACTTTCCTCACTTCTTGACTTTGTGGAGAAATGATACAATAAATATACAAAGTAAGCGGGGCTTCCTTTGTACATAACCCACAAAAACTCCTTCTTTACTCTCACTTTCTTAAGGCATCTAGTTTCTTCATTGATTTTGTACATGTGGCATAACAATCAACTACCGAAAGTATGCCATACCACAAAATGTTTGGCTTTTTGGCCAGATGAATACCTCAACATGCAGTTTTCTTAGTTCTAGGATTGTAACATCTGTTGCGAATATCAAAGTCGCCAGCCATTACAGCCCCATAGTGTCACATCACTTTAGGTAAAACATGCCTGTAACAGTAAACATCTATGCCATATTAAACAGTGAGCGCCCAAGTATACTTTCGACTGTAGCCGTTTTGATGCGGCGAGTAAGAGAGCAGACTTTTCATGTTTGAAGGAGTGATTCAATGCTTCAAGAAGTAAATTCAGTACCCTGATCAGTTCTAAGACGTTTTTACATTACCATATGGGGCTGAGTCTGCCAAAACAATCTTTTTCTATTAAGTTGCAAGCCTAAGGTATCACTCTTTTCTTTAAAGACACTGTGGCATCCCCCCAAAATTATTTAGACCTCTCCGGATATTTCTAAATCACAGGTCCTTACCATTTTGTGACGTCAAAAATGGGCATGTTCAAACTTTCCCCCAAAATGACGTAAGGTAATCTGATTGGTCTAAAAGCACGTAGTACTGTTTTTTCTGTTTTCATTGTGTGTGTATGTAGTACTACGCAGTGGTTGCCATGCTTGTTACACTGCACTGTACTGTACATTGGGTTCTAAGGAAAGCAAGTTACAGGTTATACTTCTACCATCGCGACGGAGCCTGGTCTAGCCAGTTTTCTTGAAACAGACTAACGTAAGGATCCATATCACATGGAAGGATTGGAGAAAAAAACCACATCCACGAAAACTTGGCAGAATTGTTCATAAAACGACGTCAGAAAAAAAAGAGGACTGTTAGGGAAGAACCGAGAATAGGCCTACATGCGTCGTACTTCGCTTGCCTGGCCCGAGGCCTATGTGGCCAGCCTCCAGCCAATTCGAGCCACGGTTAAGTTAGGCCCAGGCCATAGGCTTGCAAGCTTTTAGTTGACTTGGAGTAAGCTACTGTAGGATGTTGTAATGGCAGCCAGACCCACCGGCAGTTCTAACGTTCTGTTGGGATCATGACAAACGTTATGACAGTGGTGTATGTACAAAGCCCTGTCTACAGGAAAGGCGAGTTCTATACTGTGTGTATTGTGTCATTGTGCATCTTGTGCGTGGCTTGTGTGTTATTGTATGTTGTAACTATAGCTGTACTGTTGTCTGTATTGGATTGATCGTGATAACCTGTTTATGTATATTGTACACTGGTAGCTTATGAGGTTTAGCTTGCAGCTGTCCACTATAGCTGAATATGCAGGGTGTATTAAAAACGAAGACCCGAAAACGAAGACCGAAGACCGAAGACCGATGACCTTTGTCGGGTCTTCCATCTTCGGTCTTCGTTTTTAACACACCCACACAGCAAGGTTAAAAACGAAGACCCAAAAACGAAGACCCTGCCCGATTACGCCCGTATCCAGTCTGAAGCTTATAAGAGTGGTGTTGAATGTGGTGCTTACTACGAAATACGAAAAAATGAAAAGTTTAGGCTAGTACGAACATTAACAATAACTTACTGAAAAGAAAAATACTACGGCTAATGAAAACCGGCGGTTCTGCGTCCTTCGGGGGTAGGCTACTAGCCACAAATCGATCTCTCAAAATTTAGGTACATATTATCATATGGGCTTGGTCATCCCTTATGATATTCCTTTCCGAATCAGAGGTCTTCGTTTTCTGGTCTTCGTTTTTAACACACCCACACAGCGAGGTTAAAAACGAAGACCCAAAAACGAAGACCCTGCCCGATTACGCCCGTATCCAGTCTGAAGCTTATAAGAGTGGTGTTGAATGTGGTGCTTACTACGAAATACGAAAAAATGAAAAGTCTAGGCTAGTACGAACATAAACAATAACTTACTGAAAAGAAAAATACTACGGCTAATGAAACCCGGCGGTTCTGCGTCCTTCGGTGGTAGGCTACTAGCCACAAATCGATCTCTCATAATTTAGGTACATATTATCATATGGGCTGGTTCATTCCTTATGATATTCCTTTGCGAATAAGAGGTCCTTCGTTTTCTGGTCTTCGTTTTTAACACACCCACACAGCAAGGTTAAATTCGTAGAGCCAATATCTAAGACCCTGCCCGATTACGCCCCTATCCAGTCTGAAGCTTATAAGAGTGGTGTTGAATGTGGTGCTTACTACGAAATACGAAAAAACGAAAAGTCTAGGCTAGTACGAACATTAACATATAACTGTACTGAAAAGAAAAATACTACGGCTAATGAAACCGGCGGTTCTGCGTCCTTCGGGGGTAGGCTACTAGCCACAAATCCGATCTCTCATAATTTAGGTACATATTATCATATGGGCTTGGTCATTCTTTATAATATTCCTTTCCGAATAAGAGGTCTTCGTTTTCTGGTCTTCGTTTTAACACACCCACACAGCGAGGTTAAAAACGAAGACCCAAAACGAAGACCTTAAAGGTCTGTAGACATGTAAATGTGATGCTTGCCTATTTGGTGTGAAAATCATTACAAATGAAAAAAATAGCCGCTATTCCCATTAAAAATCATAAAATATTGACCATTTTACAAAACAATTACTGTTTTTTACATACATCATGAATAAACATGTAGCTGCTTAGGCAAATTTGTGACATACAGAGATGGAGCCTGTCAACTGGGGATAATGTTATCCTTTGTTAGTTTAGCCTTCATTCCAAGGACAGCTGTAATTTTGGGATTCCCAAGGGGTAATTTTGGTAGTAGCTATTTAGTTTCTTTAAAAGTATCCACATTAAAACACCAAAAACTAGAAACTAGCTATAAAGTAATTCACAGATAATTTTAAAGGAATATCAAAGGAATACAGACACTGTGCAACACTCTACATGCACATTTTGCATAGCTAATGAACAATTCCCACAATAGGTCAAACTTTGAAGAGAGATATCTTGAAAACGGTAAAAAGTTATTCAAATAATTCCAACGGATTTTTTCAATCAGGCGGGGGATCTTAATCTGGCTTTGCTGAGTAGAAGAACTGAATATTATTACATGTCCACAGACCTTTAATCACTGGTTACTTTTTTTGGCTATATATATATATATATATATATATATATATATATATATATATATATATATATATATATATATATATAATATATATATATAATATATACTAATATATATATTATAAATGAATATATTTAATCTACTTAGAACATTAGCATTTTTTCCGACGTATTTGCAACTGTACACGAAGTTCGCAAGAAAAAGTATGAAATTATATATTGGGTTTTGTTTTGTTGTAAAAGTTCAACTATTTGTGTGCATTACTTTTTTATGGAAAGCCACTTGACGGAAAGTCATTTTTCTACGCGATTCGCGAACATCTGTTGTTGTCTACCAATGACATAATTATGTATAAACATGGGAATAAACGTACAGGGAACTTGGAACTTACGGAATGGGGATACCCCATGCAGGCCTGCAACTTGCCCCCCTCTCTCTTTCCACCAATGACGCCCAGCCTCTCCTTCTCCCGGTGAGGCGGATGTGACGTCCTTCATGAATAAAGACCATCACTGGAATTGTCCCCAAGTTTATAATGCCTATTACACCACCACTTGCTATACAGTGCAGTTTTGTAGGCGCGCTACACATTAGCTATAATACAGTGAGGGTCATAACACTGTTCATCAAACGAACGAGTTCTGGGAAGCTATAAAAGTCCGTTTTCTGTACGCGGTGCTTCTATTACTGGTCCGTTCCTAACACCATTATTGTAAAAAACTTTGAGGCATCAATGTGCGAAAAGATACTTTTAAGATACATAGGCCTCTCTGTTATTTTATTTTCTCCATTTTGGCCTTGTTGGTGACCAGGATTTGGTCTGATTTCTTTTTCCAAACAGGTAACATTAAACTGGTACTGTACTCTGTTCATCCACTTTATGCCACATGAGAAAGTCGAAGAATTAACTTAGCATTCTAATGTCGAAAACTTTTAAAATAGGCCTCCTAGGGGTTTCACTGTAGCTGGGCGTGGCCAGTTGATCGTGCTATGGACGTTTTAGTAGTTCGATATCGTAACCTCACACAGTGCTGCATTAAAGATATATATTTTCTTCAACAAACAGGCACTGCAGTTTTCTCTGCACACTTGTGGCAGCGCACATGTAGATTTAATTGTACCTCTTTCAAGAACTATTGTTAGAAAATGTATTTAGTTTTAGCTCTGTTATTCCTAAACTCTACATAAGCTCGGTCTATTATTCTCCTTTTTCGCCACTCAGATCACCGAGCTGGCCTATGAAAAAGTGTGTGGTAACATTTTGGTTCTAATGAATCCTAAGTCGCTACCCATATGCTGTTGGCGACCGTTTGAAACCAGTCTTCAGACGATATCTTCATCACTCGGCGCGGCTGCTGCATATTCTGACGAAGTTCTATAAGTATATTGCCACCATCGCATAAATTTGATTTACATGTAGCCTAAATATACGTATTCATTATACGTATGATCATTGTTTGTCAGCTTTTCCTACCCCCCTTGCCCAACACAAAACTCCGCCACCATTTAAGCCTATCTCTACTTCGTTCACCGACCGAGCTAACAACAATCCGTCCCCTTTCAACTCCCTATACCGCCAGAGTGAAGGCTCTGTTAATCATGATTCAGTGGATGTTTATCGTACAATCGACCGGAGGTGGAGGCAAATAGTAGCGCCTCAGAAATGACGTTCAACACATCGACGAACACAACGAAGACCTTTTATTCGGAAAGGAATGTTAAACAGAATGACCCAGTCCATCCTAAAATATTTACCCTAATTATGAGAGATTGATTTGTGGCTAGTAGCCTACCTCTCGAATGTCTTAGAACCGCCAGGTTTCACTAACCGTACGTAGTACCGCATTGGCGGATGCAGGATTTGGCAAAAGGGGGGCCCAGGTCATCGTGGTTTGTATAAGTCCGATCTGGGGGAGAGGTCTAAGGAGAGGGGGTGACACGGGGGGGGGCAGTGCCTGTGTATTTTGATAGGGGGACGAAGAAAAGCATGTGAGGGGGTAATCACGTCCTGGGGGAGGGGCCGTAAGGGGCGAAGGGGGTGTCCCCCTCCCCTTTGAGAAATTTTTGTTAATTTAAGACTGCTCAGATGTAAAATGGTGATGTCTGGGTGTATTTTTTGAACTGATCATATATGGCTGGAAAGCATTCATAATTCAGTGATTTTAATTTTTGGTTAGGTGAAAGATGCTTTTCTGGGGAGGGGTCTGAAGGGAGGGGGTGTCCCCCTCCCTTTTGAGAAATTTTTGTTAATTTAAGGTTGCTCAGATGCAAAATGGTGATGTCTTTAGTATATTTTTCAAACTGATCATATATGGCTGGAAAATGCTCATAATTTAGTGAAATTTAAGTTTACCCTAAATTTCATTAAAATAAAATTACAAGGCTTCAATAAGACACTACAGGGTAACATTGCAGGCAAGTTATAATTAAAAGCCTGATGTTGTCGAAAATATTCCTCTCAAATATTAAAGAATTCTGAAATTCCCTTGAAAGTAGAAGCAGCGCTCCCATGCTGTGGGCCTGGCTGGTAACAGACTGAAGTTAGGCAATCCATTAATACAGCGCTCATGAGTAACTCCTTGCAATGCCCAGAGAAAGTTACTGAGGCCAATATAAGCCAAAATGTTATCAGTTGAAAGTCTAGTAGAAGAGTTATTAGCGCATTAACACTTAGTTTGAGTTTCACTCTTACACATCTCATAGGCCTATTTCATTGGAATAGGGCCTTGTCCTTTGTTTTATGAAGTTGAAAAAAAAACTTTCAAAATTTTTTGGAAGGGGGGGCCCGGGCCCCCGGGGCCCCCCCCCAAATCCGCCCCTGTACCGTACGCTTGTCTAGTACTTTTCTTTGCAGTAAGATATTGTATTCGTTCTAGTCTAGGTTTTTTTTCTTTATTCTGCTTCTGCTTCTGCAGCATACTGTGCAAACATCTCCAAAAAGTCGGTTATCACGCACAGGTCAGTGGGAAGGGAGTTGCCTAGATTTTAAAGTGCGCCTTAGACACCAGAAGATTTTGAAGATTAACGTTGGTTAGGCTAGATTTGAAAGAGCAAACAATCCAGGTGCTGCAAGGGTGTGTTATAAAACGAAGACCCGAATCGAAGACCTTTTGTTCGGAAAGGAATATTATATAGAATGACCAAGCCCATCCGATAATATGTACCTAAATTATGAGAGATCGATTTGTCGCTACTAGCCTACCCCCGAAGGACGCAGAACCGCCGGGTTTCATTAGCCGTAGTATTTTTCTTTTCAGTAAGTTATTGTTAATGTTCGTACTAGCCTAGACTTTTCATTTTTCCGTGTATTTCGTAAGTAAGCACCACATTCAACACCACTCTTATAAGCTTCAGACTGGATACGAGGCGTAATCGGGCAGGGTCTTCGTTTTTGGGTCTTCGTTTTTAAACCTCGCTGTGTGGTGTTTGTGTTAAAAACGAAGGACCAGAAATCGAAGATACCTCTTATTCGGAAAGGAATATCATAAGGAATGACCAAGCCCATTATGAT
This sequence comes from Holothuria leucospilota, assembly GCA_029531755.1. NCBI lineage: Eukaryota > Metazoa > Echinodermata > Holothuroidea > Aspidochirotida > Holothuriidae > Holothuria > Holothuria leucospilota. The sequence goes on along the minus strand of JAIZAY010001688.1, from coordinate 2,910 downwards.
AATATATGTACCTAAATTATGAGAGATGCGATTTGTGGCTAGTAGCCTACCCCCGAAGGACGCAGAAAACCGCCGGTTTCATGTAGCCGTAGTATTTTTCTTTCAGTAAGTTTATTGTTAATGTTCGTACTAGCCTAGACTTTTCATTTTTTCGTATTGCGTAGTAAGCACCACACATTCAACACCACTCTTATAAGCTTCAGACTGGATACGGGCGCTAATCGGGCAGGGTCTTCGTTTTTGGGTTCTTCGTTTTTAACCTCGCTGTGTGGGTGTGTTAAAAACGAAGAACAGAAAACGAAGACCTCATATTCGGAAAGGAATATCATAAGGAATGACCAAGCCCATATGATAATATGTACCTAAATTATGAGAGATCGATTTGTGGCTAGTAGCCTACCCCCGAAGGACGCAGAACCGCCGGGTTTCATTAGCCGTAGTATTTTTCTTTTCAGTAAGTTATTGTTGATGTTCGTACTAGCCTAGACTTTTCATTTTTTCGTATTTCGTAGTAAGCACCACATTCAACACCACTCTTATAAGCTTCAGACTGGATAGGGGCGTAATCGGGCAGGGTCTTTGTTTTTGGGTCTTCGTTTTTAACCTCGCTGTGTGGGTGTGTTAAAAACGAAGACCAGAAAACGAAGACCTCTTATTCGGAAAGGAATATCATAAGGAAGTGACCAAGCCCATATGATAATATGTACCTAAATTATGAGAGATCGATTTGTGGCTAGTAGCCTACCCCCGAAGGACGCAGAACCGCCGGGTTTCATTAGCCGTAGTATTTTTCTTTTCAGTAAGTTATTGTTAATGTTCGTACTAGCCTAGACTTTTCATTTTTTTCGTATTTCGTGGTAAGCACCACATTCAACACCACTCTTATAAGCTTCAGCTGGATACGGGCGTAATCGGGCAGGGTCTTCCGTTTTTGGGTCTTCGTTTTTAACCTCGCTGTGTGGGTGTGTTAAAAACCGAAGTACCAGAAAACGAAAGAAGACCTCTTATTCGGAAGGAATATCATAAGGAAGGGACCAAGCCACATATGATAATATGTACCTAAATTATGAGATGATCGATTTGTGGCTAGTAGCCTACCCCCGAAGGACGGCAGAACCGCCGGGTTTCATTAGCCGCTAGTAATTTTTCTTTTCAGTAAGTTATTGTTAATGTTCGTACTAGCCTAGACTTTTAATTTTTTCGTATTTCGTAGTAAGCACCACATTTCAACACCACTCTTACTATAAAGCTCTCAGACTGGATACGGCGTAATCGCGGCAGGGTCTTCGTTTTTGGGTCTTCGTTTTTAACCTCGCTAGTGTGGGTGTGTAAAAACGAAGACCAGAAATCGAATACCTCTTATTCGGAATGGAATTTTATTAAGATTTACCAAGCCCTTATGATATTATGTACCTTATTTATGAGAGATCGATTTGTGCTAGTAGCCTACCCCCGAAGGACGCAGAACCGCCGGGTTTCATTAGCCGTAGTATTTTTCTTTTCAGTAAGTTATTGTTAATGTTCGTACTAGCCTAGACTTTTCATTTTTTCGTATTTTGTAGTAAGCACCACATTCAACACCACTCTTATAAGCTTCAGACTGGATACGGGCGTAATCGGGCAGGGTCTTCGTTTTTGGGTCTTCGTTTTTAACCTCGCTGTGTGGGTGTGTTAAAAACGAAGACCAGAAACGAAGACAAGACCTCTTATTCGGAAAGGAATATCATAAGGAATGACCAAGCCCATATGATAATATGTACCTAAATTATGAGAGATCGATTTGTGGCTAGTAGCCTACCCCCGAAGGACGCAGAACCGCCGGGTTTCATTAGCCGTAGTATTTTTCTTTTCAGTAAGTTATTGTTGATGTTCGTACTAGCCTAGACTTTTCATTTTTTCGTATTTCGTAGTAAGCACCACATTCAACACCACTCTTATAAGCTTCAGACTGGATACGGGCGTAATCGGGCAGGGTCTTCGTTTTGGGGTCTTCGTTTTTAACCTTGCTGTGTGGGTGTGTTAAAAACGAAGACCGAAGATGGAAGACCCGACAAAGGTCTTCGGTCTTCGGTCTTCGTTTTCGGGTCTTCGTTTTTAATACACCCTGAATATGCACCACTATGTACGATTGCACCTGCACCTATAATTATTAGGCCTATGTTATAGTCACATGCCAGAAAGGTTTAGGAACCCTGAGTAGGCCTTGGCATAGTTTAGTTTTATACACAGTCAGTATAATTCAGAGAGCAGGTGTGCTAACATCTCTTTATTCCTGAGTTCCTGGTCACTCCACCACCCACTCTCTCTCTCGGCTTATACAGTTCTTTAGTGCATAGGGCCTACATACAAACTTACAAAGGCCTAGCCTACGTAGTCCTCAGTAAAGGCCCATGTATAGCCGGTCGCCGATATAGCACCCTATAGAGAGCTGTAGGCGAACGAACAGTCCTTTACTGAGGATAAAGGCCTACAGTACTAGGCCTGTTACCGCCTGTGTGCCTATACCTTCTGACCCTGTATATAATTTAAAGGCAGGTTATGTAGGCCTACCAGGCCTGTATACCTATATAAAGGCCTGTTAACTTATGACATGTATGCACTAATTTACGAAATAACATTAGAACTGCCTGTGGCCACACCAGACCTAGGCCTGCAGTAGGCTCGGCGGGGTTAGTTCATCTTCCTTTGGATAATGGTACATCCAGAAGGTTATCCAGGAGGTGATCCCAGTCCCAAATTATATTGGTAGCAAACTATTTATAGCAATTTGTCCTAGCAGAAGGGGGGTGGTAGCTATGCAAAGCATGCATATTACGAGTAATACTGTAGGTTTACAAAAATCATACAAAGGGATGTTAGCTTGACCATAAATACATTTAGTAAAGATTAAGAGCCTGCAGTCCAAATATT
>JAIZAY010001692.1:0-13597 GCA_029531755.1 Holothuria leucospilota | reverse complement strand
CAACCACCTTTAGAGGGCTTACCTCGGGTTCTTTCCCCTGCAGGAGTGATTGTACGTCAGTGACCACCATCTCACATAAGTCACATTGTAGTGTACCACCTGCTGCGTACATGATGCGTTGGAAGTCCAGTGATTGCACTCTACGGTTATACAACGACCAGCCGTAACCTTTACATAATGAAGAAATGTAGAAAAACCAAAAATATGAAAGGGAATGATTGACGAAAGAAACCAGAGTGCAATATAAAACTATAAATACACACGCCGCAAGGATAGCTCCAAAACGTGGTGCAGGCAAGTGGTGTGGATCGCCTGGCCCATTCCACCATTATCTTAAGTTGGCTTTTTATTCTAACTGGTTCTGTGAAATAATAGTTCCTGTATTGCACATATCACCCTTGCCCATCCCCATATGCAAAGAATCCCATATAAAAAAAGCGGGGGACAGTGCTAAATCAAAATTGTGGTGAGGTAGGAGTATGCTTCCGCCTCCCTCAGTTCAAGGACATAAACTCCACAATTGTTTTTCCTTAAAATTCGCCCAATATTTTGCACCAAATTGCATCTAAGGACCCTCAAATTTTCAAAATATTTCCAAAGGGGAGAAGGAACCCCCTCCGCTTAGACCCACACTGGGACGGCGTTCCAAAACAACGTCCTGCCCCCAGTCGCGAACAGCTTTCGTGCCTATACTCATCCCACATGTCCATTTTCGGACATCAGGTCCTCTCCTGACTCGACATGGAAGCTTCCCTCGGGTTTACTGGCTAGCCTGATCAACTCTGCGGAAGACTTGCGATTACAATGAAGAGACAGACGCGTGTACGTAGCCAATAGCCTTGCACAAATGCACCCTTTATATGATATTAAAGTTGCTTCCCTTTTCAGGCTGGCCAGAAGGTACTAAAGGGTTAACTCACGTACTTCGAGGGAGGATGTTCTTTTAAATCATAATGTACCTAGAGCAACACTTGTATCCCCCCCCCCCTCCCCGTAATGTTTGGTTAACCGGTTTAATGATTTTGCTATCGATTACCGTACGTAACTTACAAAACAATCACTTCTTTCCCTGAATGAGTGAGCAGTACTTGACACATTCTAGCTGAGCGAATGGGAGCATATAGCGTCAGTCCTAGAACATCTGGGTATTAGTTATGATAATCATTGCTTATGTAGGTGCATCAAAATACTCAACTGAACCGATACTAATATCAAAGCATGTACCCATTCAAAGATTTCTTTTCCCATTCCCCCTAGAATCCGTTATCATAAGTCGCCTTCAACTACATAGGCCTAACAGCCTAGTATCTCGTCCGGACCACACACATGGTGTGATTTAAAATAAACCAACCCCCATTTTATGATTCTGTGGCTTTAATTTGGCTGTTTGATATGACAGTGTACAACGACATAAGTAAAATGAATATTCCAACTTATTGACGGGCTCAGTCTGCTACGTACGGATTTCCCGGTATGGCCCCAGAAACTTAAGTAGGGTGATTTAAAATGGTGAATCCATTCTGTCGTTTAAGTGCCTCTCAGCATAGTGTCTAGGACCCAAAACTTGGAATAACCAGGGAGCTGTTATTTGGACGCTCCCTGGAATAACTTACCTGAAAGACTTCGTAGCTCCAGTATGCTATAAGTTCCTTCAAAAAATCTCTTAAAGATCACATAATGCAAATTTGAATGTGAACTAAGGCATAATTATGTTTTATTTTCATCTAAGTGTCATTGTTTTGTTTAGTGTTATTCTACTTCTTTCTGAATCTTCTAAGCTTTTCCACTAAGTAATTGTTTTTGTTTTTTGTAAAGGGGTTACTCATTTCCACAAGCAGCTGTTGCTTTCTGTGAGTTGTCCCCAGTCTATTTACTTTTTAACAAATTGTACACTGTTTCTACTGATTTAAAAAAAAACTGATTTAAATGTCAATATAATTGAAAACTGAATTGAGCACCAAATCCTGCAATCTGGTGTACACTGCCCAAAAGGGGAGTTCATCTGACCCGACCTATTCTCCCAAACAGACTGAACCGGGACCCAATTACACACTCCCGCAGGGGCGGCGCTCTGTTGCAATTATTGAGGGACACCTGCAGGATTGAACACTTTTCGCCTCCGACTTGGGGCACAGGGGACCACCACCATAGGTCCCCTGTTGGATTCCAGGGGCGAAGCCCCCAGAAGCCGAGCTATTTGGTGTATTCTAGAGGACACAGATCGCATGTTTCTGATCTAAAGTTCTCTCCAGCTGACATTATTAGGCTAATATCACAATTATTCATATCGAAAATGTGTGTAACAAAATTTATTATTTCTGCATACCACTAAATACTGGGGTCATTTGTGATAGTATGTCTCCCACTAAAAATATTGAGGGGGACATGTCCCCCCTGTCCCCCCCCCCCCCCCCCGTGATCGCCGCCCATGCACTCCCATGACTAGCTAGATTACGAGATTGGAATACATCATGCCTAAACGAAGAAAGCTAATGTTAAGATATTGATTTGTATCACTAAAACTGTTTCTTTCGGTCAGTTTTGGAAAAGTAAAACCAACTTTATAGGATCACACTTTACTTCTTTTATGCCTACTAGGCTACTGCGGTACAATATTAGGCCTATACTTTGCGTTGAGCTTAGACATTCCTAGGCTTATGTCAGCTTCAGTTCAGATCGCAAGCTATGTGGAAAACCAACTTTCACGATTAGTAGATTTACTGAGGAATTCCTTTGAAATGATCTACAAATTTAAAATTGCAGCGCTCTAGAACTTTCTAATCGGCGAATTGAAAAGTAGGCTCAAATATAGTATCATCCACTGGAAGTCGACTGAAATTCCAAAAATTCTAATAGCCTAGGCCTATCTCTCTGTTTGGAATTTTCATAAGTTAATAAACTTACTTGGAGCCACGAAGGCTAAGACTGCAACAAGAATGCAAAACTTCATTTTATTCTCAGTACTTTCAATGTTTCCTGATTCCTGAACTCAAACTTGTCTTTCAGCTCCCTCTCGAGATGATCCGCCGAGTGAACTATGCTTCCCAGCATACAATACTACAGTTTATATGTAGCAAGTGTATTATGTCATCAGCACAGGCAGCAGGCTTTTAACGTTTCCCGTGATTTGATAAATTGTCATATCCGCCACAGATGGCTTATCATTTACATACAATCATATCCCACAGAGTTTATAACTGTTTTTCCAAGTACAAAGTTTATGACCTATGGGGTCACATGATACGCAAAGTAAAAGCGAAAAAATTTCAAGCAATATTGTTGATTGTTGTGTGGGGCTGCTGTGTAGTTTATTGACAAACTTGAAAGGTGACAGACTGCATACGAGACGGGCTCATAATGTAGGCCAGCTGAGTTACATTTTATCTCGAAAGTCAAATACGCCAGCCTCGATACTAAGTGTAATAATTAAAGTCTCTTTGATTTAGGCCTAAAGATCAAAAGGGCATGTTTGTACCCCACTCAGTTTTATAGTGCGCTCACTGCGTGAAATGGATAATTACATATAGAACCATATTTCGATGTATTAGGCTTCAGTTTTATTCAGCTTTTCTTAAAAGTGAAAACGGCAAGACCAACTGAAGAAACGAAAATTGAGTTAAGTAGAGCAAGATAACTATAAGTCCCAGCATGGAGCTACGACCTCGGAGGTGGTAGTCCATGGTCCCAATATGCAGTCCCCGGATTGTTACATCTGTGGTCATTCCGCACACTCACAGCATGGAGACATGATGACCGTACTTATACCCTTTTAGGGAAAATGAGCAACACTGAGGTAACAGTAGGAGTGACGCTGTAACTGACGGGTAAAGTCGTGAGTGTTTGCAGATAGCAAAATTTGTAACTGATACTCTCTTACTGTCATTGTCCAGCTTCCCCATCCCATTTTGCCTCTGATCGAACACCCAAGTCACGCCCAAATCAGTTTTGCCATACACCCTTTGTTTTCCGACTTACCAGAACTGCAGGATGGAGTCTGGTAAAAGTTATCATCCTGTCTGACATTATCAGGGGCGTAGCGAAGGTGTTATCTTTGGGAGGGGGGGGGGTGTAGAGATTGTGTTTTGCCGACAGATCTGGTAATGCGTAGCGCGAAAACGAGCTTTAGCGGGTGGGATCCAGGGGCTCGCCTTAGGGTCCCTGGTGGGGTCCAGGGAAAAAGCCCCGCTGGGGGACCAGGGGGCGAAGCCCCCGGAAGCTCTGAGGTTTAAGCATATCTCTGGGTGAAAAATTAAGTCTCAGGGATGGATATATTTTGGTTTATAATGCATCATCAAATGCAAAGATTCCCAATAATTTTAATGTATTAGGCTACTCCTCTCGTAAGGCCGCTATAGTTTTTTAAGCGGTTGGGACCCAGAGGCCCGCCAGTGTTTTACCTAGGACGTTTTCTCAATGCTACATTTACTTATCTGTGTCCTGGGGAGGAGTCTAAGCGGAGGGAGTGTCCCCCTTCCCTTCGAAAATATTTGGAATTTGAAAGGTGCCTAGATCGCAAATGGTGCAATATTTGACTGATTTCTACCCTAATGCGGAACCTCAAAATTTACACCAGGGTAGAATTTCCTTGTCAGATTTTTTGTGCACATTTGTCGCCGTTTATGCTACATTGTCCCACAAATAGGGGCTGGTTTAAACACTGATCTCGCTTTAGGGCCCCTGGTGGGGGCCCAGGGGGCTTTTCCCCCGGAAGCTCTGAGGTTTTAGCATAATATCTGGGTAAAAAATAAGTCTCATGCAGGATAGGTATATTTTGGTTCATAATGCATTATCCAATGCAAGATTCTGGATAATTTTAATGTGTTAATAGGCTATTCCTCCCGTCATGCCACCATACTTCAGGAGCTGGACCTGTCGTTCAAAATTGGAACGCTATATGCGTTCAGCTTTTGAACACTAGACTCGTCAGGCGTTCAAATACGGTAAGTGTTAAAATAGGCGTCCGGCGTTCAAAAAGGTGTTCAGAATCTTAACAAAAGCGTTCAAAATATGCTTTGAACTCCAGGATGGGTTCTGTATCTGTCTCATTGTGGTGTTCAAAAGTTAAAAACCTGAGACTGCAGTGGAGGGAAGACACGCCTGGCAAGCATTATTTTGTCCCCAGGATGCTTTATTTTTTCCCAGGATATTTCGGGGTAAACCGGATCCTCAGGAGTTAGCAAAATGTGTTTGAAGTCAAGGTTAGGGTTAAGAAAACGGGCTAAGGATGCCCTCTCCATGGTTAATCGGGTGCTGCTCCCCATGCTGATCATAAAAGTGAGGAATAATGTGCAGAAAGTGATTTTTCAAGAATGTCATATATGACCCGAAACAGTGCGCCTATAAAGAAGCCTTTAATTCCCTTTCTTTCCCCGAGTTGCCGACGGACTCAGTCACTCGTCCAATAACATCGACTGCCGTTGATACGGCGGGTGGTATAAGGTCGTCACATGCATAATCAATTTGCCCACGGGCCTTCAACTTGAATGGGCCAATTAGATGAAGAGCCGAAAATCGAAATAGCCGATAACAAACTAGCCAGGCGCTCCCGTTCTCTCTTTCTCTTTTTCTTTTTATTCTCCGTCTTCCTTTCACTGCCTTCCTTTCCTTTCCTTTCCTTTCCTTTCTCTTCTTCGCTCTTCTTTTCCTCCTTTTCTCTTCTTTTCCTTTTCCTCTCCCCTTTTTGCCGACAGACCGAAAAATTGCGACCAAATATTGGGGGGGGGGGGTGTGACACCCCACACACCCGCTAGCTACGGCCCTGGACATAATATTTTGATGAAAATCTCTAGGTTAGCTTAAAAACAGTCTAGAAGACGGTTGGGAAGGGTAGGGACGGGCGCAGGGGCGTCACCATAGGGGAAGGGGCACTTAACCCCTCTCAGTGGTCCTAGCCAGGTTCCTACCCTTCAAAAGTGATAGAATATAGTGTAATAGTTCAAATCAAAAGTACTGATGCCCAGAAAAAATGTAATGTTTTCCCGCCCCCGATGCTAGAGTGCCTAGCTAATAAACTGAAAAGCAGATGATTCTGATGATAACCCTATGTGCCCCCTTCAACACGATGTCTTTCTATCCGTTTTGTAATATTTTGTTAGTGTTATGGTAAATTGTGTCTCTTTGACTGTTCGATACAGGTCTGTGCGTCTAAGAGAGAAATACTTATTAACCTATAGTCTTGCTTCTAACACACTTCATCATTTAGGCTATGATAACTTCAGGCCCGTAGCCAGGCGGGAGTACGGGGGCCTTGCGCTTTTCCTCGCGCCGTCCATTGTGCTCCCCATTTGGAAAATCAATCAAAAATAAAATTTTATTTCCTGTGAACAGTGACACGGGCACTCCTCCAAGCAATTATTGAGCGGAATTTAAACTGAACTGTGTCAAAGGACGGATGTAGTTTGTTTTCTGTAACAACTTTACGTTAACTACAAAAGTTTTTTTGCGCGCTAGGCAAGCTTTCATCTTCAGTTCATTGGTAAGGATTCCACAATTATTGTTCTTCATTGTATTCGTGATCTGGTGAAACAATAAATTGCATAGATGCAAAGTTAGACCCTCCTTTCCTACCTTTTAGATGATTCTTAATTCAGACTCGCCATCGTGGTAAACATACTTTGTCAGAAAATGAAAATTGTCTCAATGCTGAGCCCAGAGGTTGGGCCGGGGCTCAGGTAAGAAAATTTGGCCCCCACACTGTTAACGACAAATTTGCCTCTGCAATTGGCCGGGTGACGCCAACATTTGCTCAACAGGGCGGCCAAGCTCCCCGACGGCGCGGTCGGAATCAGAAGCCCCAACAAAGTCGATGGGTTACCGAAAGGATGACAAACGCAAAATTTTGGCCCGCGAAGCCTGCCAAAAATTTTGGAGTTACTTTTGAAGAAATTTTGAAAAATTGCCGTTTTTATTGAGCAATCGGCCCTCCTCAGGGCAAAATTAAGATATTCGTCGCAGCGACTGGTCGTCGTCGGGGGATTACATACTTTATGGGTACGATAAAGACTCCCCGACGAAAACGGAGTTTTCTAGACGATAGGGGTCATGACTTCTTGCTCCCCACCTGGAGCCATCCCTGTCTACAATTCTGCATCTAGCATGCGTGAGTCACCAGTATGGTCATTTTGATGTTTATCATGCGTTGTTTTCCAAATTAAATATGTTGAGGACAAAAACTGCACGCTGAAACGGATGAAGTCACAACAGTTCTGCACTCATCTTACGTTAGTGGCCAGGATGTGAGGAAGCTCTTGATCAATTACTCTCATAACGCGGTCAGACAGAGAAGTGGGTTTGCCGAGTTCCAGGACCGCGTTCCCAAAAGTCGAAAAAAAACTTCTTTAAGTTGATTGAATGATTCTATTTCATTTAACAGAGTTGTGGAAAAACGCGACCATTTAATATGTCGCAAACACATTAATAGGGAATGCCACTTTGAATACACTTGATTTAGCTTCTACGAGTAGGCCTACCGAAAGATAACTTGCAGAGATTTTAATTTCAGTTACCAATCAACAGGCGTTCAACACGATAAATTTTTCGATTGTACAGTCTTCGCAATTAAATTTTCGGGATGTATCTTTGTTACAAGGTTTGTCACCACAAATACAACCACTCCGCAGTGCACTACTACATATCTATATGCCACCGTGTACATAACATGATTGTCCACAACACGGCACACGAAATAAGTCTTGGCTGGATATGACTGAACAAGGAATATGGCATAGAACCTGCTACGTAGGCAACCTAGCACCACTTAGGAGGGCCGCTGAACTTGGAAGGAGGCAAGTAGTGACTTTAAATTACATAATTTAATCATACATGCCAGCATGGATTATTCGCCCAACGTTTTTTCTTGTCGAATATGATTTTCGCAAAACGTAAAACCAATTCCGGGGACGCACCGACAGGGCCCGGGGCCGCGTTTGAGAATCGCTGCACTAAATACAATGTGTGATCATTCTTGGCATACAGACTCTCACTTGGCTAGATATTCATTGCTGGAAATGTAAGTGTAGTGCATTTGCACGTATCGTTTTTAAAAGTGTCAATTCCTGCAATGCAACTTCACTGCAAATCCAGGTGTACAGAGTGAGTGTGAAAGGGTAGGCCGACTAAAGCGGGTCAACGCGGGTTTAATAGTTGTAACCGCTGCGCAGCTATAGGGTTTACGAGTATACCATAATTATGTAAGTACAAAATCCTATCCGCAAGTACAAGGAAAGGAAAAGAAGAGAAGGCATGATTGCCTTGCCAGTGTATTCACTCCGATTTGCAGTAACCCTGGTTTGTTGAACAACTGGATATGCACTTTTTGAAAAAAAAATGTAGGGATTTTCCCCCAACACGTACGACGACACTCTATATTGCTGAAACGACACAACGGCGGTGCTGAGTTCAAAGTTCCTTCTTGTAGGCCTATGGGCGTTTGCACCGGATACCCGTGCTTGGTGCTCAGCATGAACAATGGAGGAGGGAAAACAAGCCAGTGAGCCATAACTGGAAAAAAGGCCGTGGTCGTCTCGACTTGAATCAATTGGTTGGAAACTGGGACGTTAAACCTCATCTAACCTAACCTAACCTAACCGACCGACGATGTCAGGACCCGGTTCTGAAATTGCCTCCCGGATCCAAAGTTTCACTAACATAGGTTGCACGTGTGACAGAACACCTAACATGTCATTTTTTCCTGGCAAAATTTATCACGCACACGCCTAAGAACACTTGTCATGCCCATACGTAAGATACGTTGGTGTTATATTATATCAACATGCAAAGCAAAATTTCTTATTATGACTTTACAACAAACTTGTACCCTAACAGAAGTTATATTTTCGGGTACCCGGGTACCCGACCGACCATCGACTTCGGGTACCCGGTTCCGAATTTTGGACGCGGTGCAAACACTACCTATGGCTGGCATTTTATCATTATTAATTTTCGTGTTCACAAAGTGCATCTGAGATCATAAGGTTGTGCAATGTTAGTTGGGAAAAATCATAATGGGGAAAAACTGAATTATGATAAGAGGTCACAGTGTCAAACGCTTCCCATCACAGATGAATTAGCCTAATCCGAATAAAACTAAGGCCCCATCACTTTGACAGCTCCGTCAACGCAACTGAGCAGATGGGGAAGTAACATTTTCCTTGCGAAAATAACTGACAACTGGCAACTCACTCAGAGAATGTTGCAGGTTGTGGGAGGTCATGTTGAGGACCGCGAAAACAAGACTATTTCGTGTGGACTTATTTTACTGTCGTCATTACTAGCAAATCACCACAATGAAAGCTTGGGTTATTGGAACTTATTGGGCAACTGTGAAGTACTATTGACGCTGCAGAGCATGCAGTGTATGCAGGTGCACCGCTCACTACAGGTCCGACCCGTGCTACATTTTCCACAACCAGTGTTCATGCGACTCGCGTTATCTTACAGGAGCTATGGCATCCCCCAAATATATTTAGACATATGGTTCTAAATCCAGTTGGTGAATGTACTTTGATTGGCATTCATTCATATAATAATAGCACCACTCTGGTTGGTAATGATGACTTGGACAGTCAGCTGTGTTCCTAGACTCACAGTCACACACGGCTTGTTTTTCAATATTGCCTCGAGCAATTGAAACTCAAGTGCAGGCTACTGTGGCTCTGTCGTGGAAGTGATCTAGGCGTACCATTAGACAATTGTTTGTGTTTAAACTGGAGGCGGGGCTAGAAGTTAGGATAGTTGGGATAATTGTTACTGTCTGGGGTGAGCTTAGAGGGCCTTTACAGACACGGGCTTCAAAGGTCGAGTATCCCGTAATCGACCTGTACGTTCCAATTTTAAAGGGAAAATGCAGTCACTCCCATTTGAATTAGTGTACCCTGTCATCCTAATTCGGGAATGGTTCCTATCAATCATGTGATTTTATATATATATATATATATATATATATATATATATTGTTAAATTCATGCAGGATAACTCCTTGATTTACCTTCAATATTCAATGTTCTTATACAGAAACGCAATGACAGTTATCTGTGACCGAAATAAGAGGAGATTTGGAAGATTTAGCAGATTTTTTAAAATAAACTTGGGGCCACTGCTTTCTTCCTTTAATTTCGACATGATATGTTACTCCTCCCCGCCCGGCCATCCACCGTACCTGTGATTTAGAAAGGTCATTAGATATTCTCCTAAATAGTTCCATCCCTTTATCAAGCAAAGGACTTGGATGGATTGACCAGCCAGCCCAGGCCAAAGAAATGCAGGCTTTGACTCGGGTCAAAAGAAAGAGTCGACTCAGGCCCATAGCCAGACAAGGCACTGAATTAGGTGAGGAGAGGGAGAAATAGTTTCCTGGTGCCTAAATATTTTCTTAGGGAGGCGAGACATACTAAAATGCATTAAGACAATGGTAACTTTGAATTTTCCAGGGGGCGAATATTTTTTCTATGGGGCACCGTCCCCGCCTGGCCAGTTGGTTTCAGGCTCGAGTCGACTACATCCTTCTTAAAATAAAAATGTTTCATGTTGGTTCCCCCATCCCTGAGACTTAGGCTAGTTTTGATCATGTAACAATCCCTTGTGACGTAAGTTGAAGAAAACACAAACCAGCACCGTCGCACCATGGTATGCAAGAAATACGCCAGTTTTTGATGAGATCTTAAGTAAATACTTTCGAGACGTGTGACATTTAAATCTAGACACAACAAACGTTGGAAAATCCGATTACCAGCGGTTGCTGCATAGCGTACATGCAGTTTTTCGAATCAACGCAAAGCTTCGTATTTTTAGGTTGATTACCAAACCGTGAACTGATTCTAAGAAAATAGTATGTTCATGTCCCCAATAACAATAAACTGGTAAATTCAGGTAAGGTCAAATAACTTTATCAGCTCGAATAGGAATTATTGAACTTCGTCACTGATCGTGCTCACTGCCGCAGTTGCGCGCTCGGCAGGCTTCTGTTACTGCTGTAACTACTGGCTGCTCATTAGTGTAGCCTGAGAAAGAGGAAACATATTCGATACCTGCTGCGAAGGATAGTTTCACAGCTGTTGTTTGATCTCCTTAGTGACGTTTGTTATGGTTAGGTAGAGGAGCACGGATAACCTACATTACATTATATTTTGTCTACGTATGCGTAGGAGTGGGGGCGGGGGAGGGTGTAGGACTCATAAGTCACGAGTAACTTATTAAAATTCTGACTCAGGGTAATACAAGTCAAAGGAACTTCGTAAATATGAGAAAACCTCCTATATAAGAAATACACTACAGTTTCGTGGAAACTAATCCAATTCATACGATCATCAGTCGCCCACGAGGTAGCGAAGGCATGGAGGATGCTCTACCGAGTTACAAAAAAAAAAAAGAAAAAAAAAAGATAGTGGCAAACTCGGTGGCAGAGGGTGGACAGGTGAACAAGAGAAGCTCCTAGAGAACAACATATTTGACACAGTAGACTAGTTTTGGTGAAAGTTGTCTCAGGAAAGTCTTTCCTAGCCATTATAGTTTCACGAAAATGTTGACAATCGAAGAAAGAGTTGATAATCGAAATAGCAACTTTGTTCGAGGGTCCTCACCTGCATGAACAAAAACAGGGCCGTCGGAGGCTGCCGAGGGGGGGGGGGAAGGTCCCAAATAATTTCCAGTATGCAGTTTTTCTTCCAAAAGTAATCAGCTATTTTAAGAGATTCTCAGTTCAAGGGGGTGGATCCATCTCTAAGGGTGTGGGAACTTTTCACCATTTGCAAATCGCTGTCCTGGGGGAGGGGTCTAAGGGGAGGGGGTGTCGACGACGATGACGACGTAATGCCACCTCCGTAACCCTCAAACTCTGCGTAATTTGCACCTTTTTATGCTTTCCAGCGACTGTAATACAGCAGTGGAGGATCCTTCCTTTGCCACTGCATAAAGGTGCCGTGTCCTGGGGGAAGGGATCCTTCTCCCCTTTGGGGAAGTTTTGTTAATTTAAGGGTGCTTAGATGCAAAATGGTGCTATCTTTGGGATTTTTTTGGAACTGATCATATATGGCTGGAAATTGTCCATAATTTAGTGAATTCTAATTTTTGGTTAGGTGAAAGAGGAGAGAATGTTGTCCTAGACTGCTACAGAAGGGTATGTTGTCAACAAACCTCCTGAAGTCCCCTTTTTGGTTACTGTGCTTTAATGCCTTCTATTCGGGGAAAGTTTTGACGTAAAAATACTTGCGGGGAGTCCACAGACACATTCTTGGACTATTACGAAAATTTTCCTTTGCTTCATTGTGCATTATAAAAGGGTATCTAAGGCTGGCAGACACCGGTATAGTGCCTCCTGGAAGCTCTGGATTAATTATATAAAATGGGGCACCGATATGATGATTATTACCTAACATCCAAACGACACTACAGAGTACTGACGCCAAGCACTCTACAACTATCTTATTTTTACTAATTTTGAACGAAAATCTAGACGAACAGCTTCCAGCATTAGGGGAATGGGAGGAGAGTATAGGTGCAGGAGGTGATATTTGACCTCCCTGATAGGTAAAGCAAAAAGGGTTAAGGATTAAGAAGCGCGTTTCAGAATGTTTTTTCGTCTTAAGTGTATTAACAATCACCATGTATACCGGTAATGGCTGCACGTGAAGCGCTCGGTAAAAATTTTTTGAAAAATGTATAACGGCAAATACGTACTTTCAACCTCCCACATCATGCTACATATTAGATTGAAAGATCCCATAGGCCTTCTACAGGGGTTGGAGATGTACTTCTGTTTTTCGAAAAAGTGTTGTGATCAGAATACTTGCATGTATTATAACCTTAATGATCATGAGATGGAGTGAAAGCCGTGACGAATGCGCGCGAAGCGCGTCGAAAGTTTTCAATGAGTAAGATAACCATGACAAAACCTGTATTCATGCTCTGCATCGAGAAACTTTCAATTCCCCAACAAACCTTTTTGCCAATCGGAAAACCAGTCTGTTTACCTGAGAATTCGTAAACAGCTTTCAACTTTTGTTGCTGTGCTTCTGCCGGAGTTGTTACCTGAAATGGTTGATAATAAGGACAATACTGAGGTAAAGTTTGAAGCGCGCAAAAATTTTGATAGTTTGCGAAGGATTTGCGAAAATTCTGATAGTTTGAGAACCATTTGTGATAGAAAATGATTACAATAGATCCATCACTCGGTCAAAAACACACCGTACCCTACCCACTGTAGATATCTATTGCTTAAACGCCTTTTGGGATCATTTTAAAATTTTCAAAGAAAAAATATGAAATCGAATGGGAGGAGGGGGACACACGCCCCCATGCCCCCCGTGCCGGCGTCACTGTTCAGCTGGATACCTATAGGCGAAAACCAAACGTTACATCCAAAGAGGTTCTGCTCCCTAAAGAAGGTACGTCCCCTGAAGAGACACACGTGACCAACTTCTTGACTTTCAGACCTCTACATGATGGGGTCTGTGATGCGTAATCCTGTTTGACTGGCTGAAGAGAGAGGATGCCCCCGCACATCAAGACAAGAAATAACATGTTGGGAAATGTAAGAACAGCTTAATAGTCTAGCGGCGAAGTCTGAAAATTTTCGACCCCCCCCCCGGTACAAACTTTTTAA
>JAIZAY010001549.1:0-14358 GCA_029531755.1 Holothuria leucospilota | reverse complement strand
ACGATACGTGATGTATTTAATATATCCTTATCATTGCTCACCAATATAAACATGCCTACCATTATGCGTTAGACCCATTAACCAGGTGCAGAATCCTTGTAATACTAGCACATGGCAACGCACCACAGAGCTTTGCCAGTGGGAAACATGGGACATCGGACCACGAAGTCGCCCACGCAATTCAACATGTAACATGACCTAGACCTACTAAACAGTACGACAACGCAGTCGTCACTGTGTTTTGTTCCTGCTGATTTCGGTGGTCAGGCCGTACCTACCGTATTGAAGGGTGAATTAAAATGTGTTAATAACTGGCTTAATTTCGACAATACACAAGTGGAAAAATAAAGTAGAACCACGAAGGCGAGTTTTCACGCGCTTTTGCAACGCACTTTCATTCGACTATCGTTTTCCATTAGTTACTTCATACCATATAACATAACAACACAGATGTCATATGGTGCATAGGGACACCTACTTCTGCGTCCGTTTAGCCTTGCAATCTTCCAATGTCACTTTTACGATATCAGGATGAGAGACCTTATAATGCCCTAGGGCCTACGAATTGGTTACAAATTCAAAGCTTAATGGTGACTTCGCCCGTCTTCATAAACCTGATTTTTTTGGCTCCCATGTGTACGTTGACTACGATGTCAGTAGTTTTATAATCATTTCTTGTAAGGTTTTTTAAAGCTGGAGGAGAAAAACGTTTTTTCTCCCATTAATTACATTAATGATAGCACGTCGCCGTGCTCCCCATCACTGGACACTTTCACACCGCCTTTGTGTTCTCGGGATTTACAAAAATCGCCTTAGAACTATAAAGCCTAGTAAAAATTTATCAGTAGCCCTCAGCTACCCATAGTTTCATTTTGTGTCTTTCACCATTCCTGAGCACTAGGTTTAGACTGAACTTAGAGGCGCCCACAAAGTTACAATTTTATCCTGAATGAATTGAGTGCCCCAGAATTGATTGAGTTTGGCCTTCTAACCTAGGCCTAGCGATTGGCTGATGGTGCACGAGTGGACGTGGCAAATCCCCCCCCCCAGTCAAACAATATATTCGACACAGTACGGGGCAAACCTGGGACACAACGTTCCTCCAAAGGGGCCACACAACAAAATGAAGATCAGACAGGTGGTCGCTGGAAGGCTGTTCGTGGTGACCAGTAACACGCGTCCTCTGTAGGGTGCAGGAGTGCCCAACGGCCCTGCGCAAGGCCGTGATGGCTGGAACCCAGGGACAAAACACACACACAGGGCGCTCAGGGCGAAAAAAAAATCCACCCGGAGGCCTTTCGAGTTACTTTACAAAACTTTGACCTTGAGAATGAAACATTTTTCTCTTTCCAGATGGCAATTGGATGAACACTAATCAGGTCACACACGACATAAATCAACAACCACACACGACCACTTTTTGTTAGCCTTACTTGCACTAAGGATCTAATGATTAGGGGTTGGGTGTAGGTGGGGACGTCGAATCATGTAAATGTTTGCATTAAGCTTTAAAAAATAATTCCTTTCATTCTGCCCAATGGGAAATAATGTTGAGATAACTACCGTTCAGGAGAAATCTTCAGTATGCCATTTAGGGGAAATCTTAAGTGTGATTTTGATTAAGACAACTATATTTCCTGAAATATATAAACGGAAATATATATATATATATATATATATATATATATATATATATAGAGTAGGTAGAGTGACGTAGCGACTTTATATGAGGGGGGGGGGGGGGGGGGGGGGGGGTTTGCGCCCCCCGGTGTGGGGGGGGGGGGTATGCGTCAAAATCAACGCCTGTATTAAATCGACTCGCATAGAGACCTTGAGGCCATTTTTTCCTCTAACAAAGCACTTGCCTTATACCGAAGTGAGGATATTTATTTGAGAAATGGAAAACTTAGCACCTCAAGCAGGATTCGAAACCAGCGTGACCTCCCGCATACAAGGCCGGAATTGCTCACCTGACCACTGAGCCATTGAGGCCTATGTGGCTACAGAAACTCGGTCAAACTGAGCTTAAAATAACTGTTCCCGAGTCAAGCTTTCCATTGTTACGTCATAGGAAACGCGTCCATGTGTAGTTTGGAGTAGGTAGAGTGACGTCAAGCCGACTTTATATGAATGAGTCAAAATCAACGCTGTAATTAAATAGTCGCATAGAGAACCTTAGGCCAATTTTCCTCTAACAAAGCACTTGCCTTATACCGAACAGAGGACACGTATTCTATTTGAGACTGGAAAACTTAGCCTCAAGCAGGATTCGAACCAGCGCCTCCCCAAAAAAAGAAAGCATACAAGGCGGGATGCTCTGACCACTGAGCACATTGAGGCCCTATGTGGTAGAACGAACGGACCAATGAGCTTAAATACTGTCGCAGTCAAGCTTTCCATTGTTTACGTCATAGGGAACGGCGTCCCATGTAGTATGAGTAGGTAGAGTGAAAGTAAGCGACTTTATATTTTTGAATGAGGGGGAGGTGGGAAAAAGGTCAAATCAACGCTGTATTAAATAGTCGCATAGAGACCTTAGGCCATTTTTCCTCTAACAAAGGCACTTGGCCCTTCCGTATGGGACCGAAAGAGGATATTTAGATTTGCACAGAATGGAAAACTTAGCCTCAAGCACAGACGCAGCAGCGAACCGAGCGACCTCCCGCTACAAGGCGGTATGCTTCTGACCACTGAGCCATTGAGGCCTATGTGGTAAGAACGCGGTCAACTGAGCCTTACACAATACTGTCGAGTCAAGCTTTCCATTGTTACGTCATAGGAACGCGTCCCATGTAGTATTGAGCTAGGTAGTAGTGACGTAGCCGACTTATATATGAATGAGTCAAATCAAAGCTGTATTAAATAGTCGCATAGAGACCCTTAGGCCATTTTTAAACTCTAACAAAGCACTTGCCTTATACCGAAAGAGGATATTTTATTTGAGAATGGAAAACTCTAGCCTCAAGCAGGATTCGAACCAGCTGGGACCTCGCCTGCAGATACAAGGCGGATGCTCTGACCACAACACCCATTGAGGCCTATGTGGCGTAGAACGCGGTCAACTGAGCTTAAATACGGTCGAGTCAAGCTTTCCATTGTTTACGTCATAGGAACGCGTCCCATGTAGTATTGAGTAGGTAGAGTGGACGTAGCGCACACCTTTATATGTCTTATAAAGTCCTTACGACTTTTAATAGGCCTAAGGTCTCTATGCGGACTATTTAATACAGCGTTGGATTTGACTCATTCATATAAAGGATCGCTACGTTCACTCTACCTACTCAATACTACATGGGACAGCCGTTCCTTATGACGTAACAATGGACAAGCTTGAACTCGACAGTATTTAAGCTCATTTGACCGCGTTCTACCACATAGGCCTCAATGGCTCCAGTGGTCAGAAGCATCCGCCTTGTATGCGGAGGTCGGCTGGTTCGAATCCGTGCTTGAGGCTAAGTTTTCCATTCTCAAAATAAATATCCACTCTTTCGTTATAAAGGCAAGTGCTTTCTCACGCACACACAAGGAAAAACTGGCCTAAGGTCTCTATGCGAACTATTTAAATACAGCGTTGATGATTGACTCATTCATATAAAGTCGCTACGTCACTACTACCTACCTCAACACGCTACATGGGACGCTTCCTCGATGACACGTAACAATGGAAAGCTTTGACTCGACAA
This sequence comes from Holothuria leucospilota, assembly GCA_029531755.1. NCBI lineage: Eukaryota > Metazoa > Echinodermata > Holothuroidea > Aspidochirotida > Holothuriidae > Holothuria > Holothuria leucospilota. The sequence continues at coordinate 10,675 of JAIZAY010001549.1, read as the reverse complement.
GTATCGTAAGCTCAGTTCGACCGCGTTCTACCACATAGCCCTCAATGTGCACCTCACAGTGGTCAGAGCATCCGCCTTGTAGCGGGAGGGGTCGCTGGTTCGAATCCTTCTTGAGGCTAAGTTTTCCATTCTCAAATAAATATCCTCTTTCGGTATAAAGGCAATCGATGCTTTGTTAGAGGAAAAATGGCCTAAGGTCTCTATTTGCGCGACTATTTAATACAGCGTTGATTTGACTCCATTCATATAACACCCCCCCCAGTCGCTACGTCACCTCTACCTACTCAATACTACATGGGACGCGTTCCTATGACGTAACAATGGAAAGCTTGAACTCGACAGTATTTTAAGCTCAGTTGACCGCGTTCCCTACCACATAGAGCCTACACACGACGCTCAGTGGTCATGAGCATCCGCCTTGTATGCGGTGAGGTCGCTGGTTCGAATCCTGCTTGGAGGCTAATGTTTTCCATTCTCAAATAAATATCCTCTTTCGGTATAAGGCAAGTGCTTTGTTTAGAGGAAACAAATGGCCTAAGGTCCTCTATTGCGGGACTATTTTAATACAGCGTTTGAGTTGACTCAGTTTCATATAAAGTCGCTACGGTCCACTCTCACCTACTCAATACTACATGGCGACGCTGTTCCTATGACGTAACAATGGAAAGCTGTGACTCGACAGTATTTAAGCTCAGTGTGACCCGCGTTCTACCACATAGGCCTCAATGGCTCAGTGGTCAGAGCATCGAGCCTTGTCATGCGAGGGAGGTCGCTGGTTCGAATCCTGCTTGAGGCTAAGTTTTCCATTCACATCAAAATAAATATCCCTCTTTCGGTATAAGGCGCAAAGTGCTTTGTTAGAAGGAAAAATGGGCCTAAGGTCTCTATGCACACTCATTTAATACAGCGTTGATTTGACTCATTCCATATACACAAGTCGCTACGTCACTCACACCTACCTACTTCAAATTACTACATGGGACGCGTTCCTATGACGTAACAGATGGAAAGCTTGACTCGACAGTATTTAAGCTCAGTTGACCGCGTTCTACCACACATAAGGCCTCAATGGCTCAGTGGTCAAGAGCATCCACAGCCTTGCACACTGCGGTGAGGTCGCTGGTTTCGGCAATCCATCGTGCTTGAGGCATAAGTTTTCCATTCTCAAATAAATATCTCCTTTCGGTATAAGGCAAGTGCTTTGTTAGAGGAAAAAAATGGCCTAAAGGGTTCTCCTATGCGCACTATTTAATACAGCGTTGATTTGACTCATATATAACTATATTATATATATATATATATATAATATATATAATATATATATATATATATATATATATACTAATATGATATGATCACACACTATATATATATATAATATTATAGTATAATATATATATATATATAAATCTATATATAGTAGTAATATATCTTATATACTATATATCATAACAGGTAAACCACAAGCAGAACACAAAGCATAGTTGAACCAACAGCCAGGGAATACATTAAAAAGAAATTTATTGCTGTGAAATTTATCGGTCCGCTCCTAGGACCTTCATCGGCCAACATACTAGACTGACAAACAGATAAAAATTACAGACGCTGTCGAGAAGTGCAGAAGCAGTAGTAAAAGATTTAAAAATTAAAAAGAATTCAAAAATGGGCTGCAACCCGTCTGTAGCATTAAAAGAGCACAAAAGGCGTAGAATAACTGCTAGGGATATAAAAGAAAGCAGAAATCACATGGCTAAAAAACCAGATAGTACAGTAAGATGTTTGCTGTGACACACCAACTGTCTCAGAGAGCTGTAAAAGCTCACACACAAATAAAGGCGCATTGAGGAAAGTTAATGTAAATCAAACTAATCTCACCTGGGGGATTAAGTCACACACGCGCTTGGCTTGGACCCATGATAAGAGGTCAGTCATGGCCTTGCATGAACTGATACGGAGTGAGAAACTCCTAAATCTTGTGTTGATACCTTGAACAAAGGCACACACACACATTATTCTTAAAATCCATTCTATTCTTTACGTTTACGTCAATCTGCTGAAGAAAACTGAAATTAGAACGCTACAAGAATACAATTTTAAATTCTCAAGTGAATGGTTAAGGAAGGTTAAAATGTTCCGCCACTGGAAAAAAACCCGGGCAGGTTATCCCGCATAGATTTATTTATGATTATTGAATCTTAAACGAAAAGCAGTACCTGTTTCTCTCTACGCATAATTACCAGAATTACAAATAGTACAATAAAAATATGTAAACTACATTGTGGAGAATCGACACGTGAGGGCAGGGGGCTTTTAATGGGCCAAGTGACATTGGGCAATAAAAGACCTTTGGCGTCCCGAAAGTGATGTGGAAGCAAAATCTGACATCTAGGTTTCTACAGCCAGGTGTTACCGTACCCCAGGGGACTGCGATCTACCGGGAGTCCCTTGAAGAAGTAAGTAACGTTTTCAGGATTAGGGGGTTGGCGAAAGGCTAGAAATGGGAGGCTGGTTAAAAGTACTGCTGACAAGGGAATTTCTCTTACCTTTAAAAATCAAATCAAAGTCCTTTTCTAAGGATTACCGATCAGGCCTTTTTATAGTAGGGTGGGTAGCTAGTGGACAAAGGGGAATACGGCCGACAGCTGGTGGGTTTTTGGAATCTAACGATACTCTAGACAGTGCTTCTGAACGACTCACTGTTTCCTATGCTCATATTAATCTGTGTTCCTGTTATAACACGGAAGGGGGTAACCAGCTGAGAGCGGACAATAGCCAGTGCGCAGCTGGGAGTATCTGATTGTCAAAATCGATAGGACATCCGAACAGGATACTGGTTTAATCTCTTAAAAACATTGACTAAATACAATAGAATGTTTGATCACTCCTTAGGATGAAAGCCTGTTTGTAATTAAAGATACATGTGCAGTATCAGTAGGTTTCCGTATACACTACACTGAGGTTGACAAGATCATTGCAAACACGTTTGACAAGAACGTCAAGGAAAGGCTATTTCAAGTAAATGAATTTTTGAAAAGTGAACTTAATAGAGTACGTGAGGAAATTCTATTATTATACGTCAGTACTATAATCTATATACACACTATATATTATATATATATATACATATATTATATATAATATATATATATATATATATATATATATATTACTATATATATATATATATATATATATATATATATATATATCTATATATTATATATATTATGTAATATATGTATGGTATGATATATATATGGCCCTAATATATATATGCACGTTATTTCACATGGCCCGTAAGTCCTTAGTTGTTAACGGATACATGCAATCGTAAAGTTGGTGTGGAAAACTAAGTAATGGACCTATTAACATTTATGTGGTAAATCGGACTTGCGTCTTTAGAGTTACGTATTCCTATATAAAAACAGTTGTGTAAAAACGTTTTAATGGCGAAACGATTTTTTCGCCTAAGGGTCGCACGTCAGCTGTCTTAGCCCAAACAGTCCGCGTTTTTTTGTCATACGGTTTTTCGCACCTAAAATCCCACAATAAGCAATATATATAATATATATTATTATATTAATAGTATGATATATATATATATATATATATATATAATATATTATAGATATATAGTATATATACTATACTATACTTATAGTATATTTCTCTAATTCGGCACTTAGGGGGAAAGTTGTTGTTGAAAAGTCGACCCTTAAGGGGGGAAAAAAAAATTCGGAGTGAAATATAAGTTTCGCATCTTAACGGATTTCCACAGAACACCATTTTGTCTATAGGAAGTTACAGGTAAAACGCCACAAGGGTGCCCTCTTAGATTTACAAACTAGATGCCATTACTTCAAAGTTGTCAAATTACCGGACACCTAGCCTGTTAACACGAACGGCATGGGTCTGGCCATTGAAAGTAACGTTAATTTGAGAATTATATGTTTAGACGTTAAGGGGGCGGAATATTATTTCTTATGTCATTTATTATCTTTTTTTCGCCCTATGTACAAGCAGATATAAGAATTTCCCTTAAGGTGGGAAATTAGCGTTATATATATATAATATTTCTCTAATTCGCACTTAGGGGGAAAGATTGTTGATTTGAAAAACTCGACCTTAAGGGGTAAAAAAAAATTTTCAGGTCGAAATATAAGTTTCGCCTTAACAAGGTTGTTCCACAACACTTTTTCTATAGGAATAAGTAAACTTACAAGGGGCGCCCTCTTAGATTTACAAACTAAGATGCCATTATCCTTCAAAAGTTGTCAAATTTACGGGGAACACCACAGCTGTTTAACACGAACGGATGGCTGGCCATTGAAAATAAATCGTTAATTATATAATTTTAGACGTTAGGGCGAATTTATTTCTTATGTATTTTATATATCTTTTTTTTTTCGCCCATATGTACAAGCAGGATATAACAATTTCCCCTTAAGGGTGGGGGGGGATGTAGCGTTATATAGATATATATATATATATATATATATTATAATAATATTATAATATATATATATTATAATAAATATATATATATACTTATATATAGATATATATGATATAATATATATATATATATATATATATATATTTTGCTAATTTGGGATTAAAGGGGACACGCGGAAACTATGTGTGATGAAAAACGTGCCTAAAAGGGGAAATCGTCTTTAAAAGGGGAAAAAAATCAGGTCAACTTTGCGAAATCACACACGCTTTTTATATAGGAATACGTAAACGGATGGTAACGTCACACGTTTTCACCACAGGATATTACATGACAGTATTACTTCAATGTTGACCGAAGTTTATACGTCACCCGTATCGTTTAACCACGTACGGATGGTGGGCCATTACAGAAAAAGCGTTGTTGTATATCTGGTTTCCAAAAAGGGGAAATCACTTTTTTAATGTATTTTATTGTTTTTTTTTTCTTCCCCTTAACCGCAACCAGCGATAGCATATCGATTTCCCAGATAACAGTAGGAATTAGCGTATCCCTATCCCATATATATAGTCATATGGTCTATATTCCTCATATCACTCCATATATAGTATATATACACAACCATATACTATATATAATTATATAATTATATATATATATATATATATATATATTTGTAATCGTAAAAGGTGTTAACCAGTCCAATTGGTAAAGTGCTCAACCCTGTAAAGGGAGCTAAAATATTGAAAGGTTTGTAACTGGGTTACTACAAGACAGCTTTACAGAACTGTTTCGTTGGTTCCAATTTCGAAACAGGTTCCTCACTCTTCAGAAGCCTGATGTAAAATGAGTGCCACCGAATCCAAGCGTTGAGACACATACGTTCGTGCCCTTTGAACCGTACTGTGGACAAGTTGTTTCGTTTTGAACACACAAAGCAAGGCACGGATTGATTAGGTCGAAGCCAAGATACATTAGCGTTATTGGAAAAATTACACAGAAGATTGTTTATTTCTGTGTCCCTGACAAGAGCTGATGATGTTCGTTTCTTTTGTTTAAAGTGGCTAAGGGAAGGTTTGAATAATGATGAAGAACATTTCTTCTAAACAGAAGGGGTTGCAGGTTTTTGATGATTGTGGAAGTGATGCCTGAGGTTTGCTTATAACACACACACTCCAGCTTTCACGGAGTACACTCTTACCATTTGAATCCTTTAATTTCCAGATGGTATTCAACTAGTGGCATTTGCGTTTCTCTTGTCTTTTTGTGTTTGAAGCTCGACTTGTAGGCTTTGTATCTGGTTTTGCGAAGGATGTTTTCATGTGAGACCAATTGTAAGTTTCTTCCTTGTTATTGTCATGGCGATTGCTAGGTGTACAGTGGCTTGGGTACATTATGTTGCTGGTGACGGCAGTTCGCCATGCAGTGGACACTGGCCTTTGTGTTCTGTCACTTGCAGATTGTTTTGTATTGCTGTGTTGCAAATTCTGTTTGGTCAGTAATGTATTTGTTGTGGCGCTGATCTATTATTTAGGTCCATGTTTGCCATTCAGCTGTAACTCAGTTTTACCGTGTTTCTGTTGAGTAGTAGTATGCTAGTGTTATAGTCCAGGCTGCGAGGAAAGGCAGCTGCTCTAAAAAGGGTGCAAGATACTCTTCATGCCAATGTTGGTGGTGACATTGTCACTGAACGGGGGGGTGGGGGGGGTTGAGCCAGGTTATGTTTTCTGGCACGTTCCTTCGTTTTGTGGCCATTGTTTTGTTGACTGGTGTTTAAGCGGTTGGGTTTCTGTACTTTAGATTATACCCATAGCCACTTTTGTGCAATGCTTCCTGGTATATGGGTGCTGAGGTGTTGAAAGTGTTTTCGTCGGATGAGATGTTAGATAGTCTCCTGCTGATGCTTTCTGGGATGTTCTTTATTATGAGTTTAGGGTGGTTGCTCTGTTTGTGCACATAGAGAGGGATGTTATTGGGTTTCATGTGTGCAGGCTTGTGCGGAGATCGAGCGTTACGTCTAAAAAGTTTACCATTTTTTCGTTTGCGTCAATATCTATTTTTAGCTTATTGTTTGCGAATACCTTGCATAATTCTTTCTTTATGTTCTCTGTTTGCCTGGGTGTTGCTTTGCAAACTGCCAAACCGTCGTCTCTGTACAGACCAACATTCATGTTAATGTGCTGAAGTTGTGATAGTAGGTATAGTCCTACTAGTTCACAAGTTTCAGCACCGTCGAAACTGCCCATGGTGACATCGAATAAAGATTCGGTACGCTTGCACCATGGCGTTTCGGCGTTAAACAAGTTAGTTTTCTTTGTGTGAAAGATCACATGTTTTTCAAATGTTGATATGTCTGTGTAGTTTGATGCAAAATCCAGAGCCTTGTTGAGGACGTCAGCAGTTATTGAGGGGTAAAACTCACAGATGTCAAATGCAATAAACGATTGTCACAAGTTGATGTTTTTTGTTTATTTCCCTTAACCACTTAAAGTTGTAATTGCAGTATTTATAGATATTGCTACTTAGTTTACCCAGGGAGCTGTCTTTCAGCTCCCTGGTTTACCACACTCAGTGTTACCCATGATTTTTTTATTCTACCTTACAACATTCGGGCGTGAGCACTGCAGGCGAACTGTACACAGTGCATACACAAGTGCTTACGACTGTTACCCATCAAACACACCGAGAGTAACATTTTTGAGCGTATTGCATTTGCTTACAGTACCGATGTGATGTTTGATTTTGTGCGCACATAACGTCCCGAGGTTTTTGTCATTATCAGTCTAGCCCATTCACAGCAAGGCCTGTATGCGAGGCGTGGTTCACGAAAGACAGATCCGTACACCTCAGACAAGGTAATAAATTACTGAAATATGGCAGGAGAATACATTTTGCTTGGGCGAAATATTTCTCAGTAAGTGGGTGGGGACGACAAGGCACACCACTGAAATATTATTGAGGCAATGGTAAGTTTTTGACACATTGTACAAACAAAACAGGGGGAGCGGAAAAATTTAAGTAGCCGGCACACAACACTGTCTCCCCCGTGGGTTAGGTTTGGAAGGGTCACTGGGACAAAATTCTCCATATCCCTTTATGATTGCTTGTGTCCAACTGTATAGTGCGACATGAGATCCCGAGAGACACAGTAAAAAGCACTGATAGGTTATTTTATCTATCCCATAAGTTTAATAATCAAATAATTTGTCCCACTGTATGGCCGTTGTTGTAATCTTTAATGCTTGAAAAACATTGTCAATGACGGCGTTAATGGAAAGGCAAACCAGAAGACACTTTGGGTCCCTTTCTAACAGTGAGAATCCCGAAGAATATTCGGTCTTAGCACAAAGTACATATTAACACTTCGCCAGGCAGACTGAGAATCACGGTGTGGGAAACAACTTTTTGATGTAGTCATAATCCGCATTCGCAGGCCCAAACGGTCGACGCCAGGACGACAAGGGTACCAACACAACGCTTTATTCCCCACAGGACCGTTTGTCCGAGGACCCGCGCATCCTTGGGAACAAGTCACACAATGAACTGGGGCAAAGTCCCGTTATTTCTGACACACACATCTGTTACCAATTCGTTAGGCCCCAGGCATTTATAAATGTTCATCCAATATCTTATAATATGGACGTTAAAAACTGCAAGGAACCGTAAAGGGACCAGGAAGTATCACAATATGACACATTTGTACTAGATTTGTTTGCTTAACTTTTACAATTGAACGAAGAAGAGATATACAAACAACAAATGGTGCGCGATAAAAACAGCTTGCTCTTTGTGAAAACTAACTTTACACCTTTCCCACTTTACACTTTCGAAATATATCCACTTAATCAAAATTTTAATTCACTCTTCATAACGGAAACCACACACACAACCATACTGGACCCCCGAAATCAATGACTAAGAAAAAAAAAAAAAAGTCAAGCCATAAACGATACCGAGTAGTGCGACTGTTTCCCATCGCAAGGCCTTCGCGTTGCCTCTAGGCATTACAAGGATTTTGATACCTGGATGCGTTAACTGTCTAAGCGAATTGGACAACACTCGGCGCGTCGTACGAAATAGGTCACACTATATTTTGACAACATGCTAGGAAGAACGTCTATGCCCGGCAGCTAAACTACACTGGTATCGTATTTACCTAAAATATCCCGAAAAAGAAAGCTAGATGACTATACACAACAGACCTTAGAAGGGAGGATTACACACAGCCCTAAAGAATAATCATACAAGAGGTGGACCAACCTTCAGAATGATTCCGAAGTTACGCTTAATAAAGATTCATGGGGCCCGGAAAATGAAATTAGTCTCGCGGGCTGCATTGCGGCTTGTCTTTTTTCATCTCTCTTTTGACAAACCCACTACAGTTGCAAAAACACCTAGATATACCAGATGTTAGCTCATATACAGGCAGGCCCAGACAATACACGTTGAAACAAACACACAGAAAAAGAAATTGAAACTGCCTCCCTTCTGCGATTTTCAACGTTAGGCTCCTCTCCTTGACGGTTAAATACAAGTCGGACAACGGTCCTCTGCTGTTAACTTCAAGGCACCCGTCTTATGGTAGAGCGTGGTTGTAATGTTCACCCAAACACACGCTGCTTATGTGATCAACACCACTCGAGAATAAAAATGGGATCAGCAACACTTTCCATTTAAACTTCACTTGATTTCTAAAGACCATGTAATTGGAGTTTAAATAACTGCTTAAAGTGTACCTAAAGTCTAAATATTCAAAAACAAACAGGTATAATGTATTTATCACAAAGCTATGAAAAAATGGCATCCAAATGGGCACACACAACTACCCATCTTGAACAGGACATTCCCTGAGCCTCTGAGATATAAATGTTGACAAGACTTTATTAACCTAATATAGGTAAAAGATCGGTGGATTGCGCAATTAATTTTGTGGATGTGCCATTCATTGTACTGACTCAAATTACAGTACACTTTGCTGTGTTCTTTTGTTTTTTTCGAAAGCCCACTGCAACTTATGCCAAAATGTGATAACTGTCTTACTGTTGACCTAGGGTGAGACTTTGAACTATACAAAAGTAAACTTACTCCGTATAACAAAAGTCGCAATTATGACCCAGGGAGAACTGTAATATGTTTACATAGGTTCCTATATAAAACATCTTAAGTATCAAAAACGAAACAATAAGGGGCAGTTAATGTTGAGTTGTCACACAGAAGGACTTCAGGAAAAAAAAAAATTATTGCGCAATCGGCTATTTCAAATTAAGTGAATAAATTTCAACATTCTATATCTTAGCAATGGAATAAGCTATGAAAAATGGGAGTTGGATGCATGAAAGTTTCATTTTCAAACTTTAAAATATAATGAATTCGTTGTAAAGATTACTTAGACTTCCTAGGTCCACTTTAAGCTATTTGAATAAAGTCCTTCAGTCCTCTGGTCACTTTGATAACCATGCACGATAACCACATGTATAGAGCTATTGTTACTTTGTCTACCCTTTATGCTGATACTTCTGCCATTTAATCGTTGGCAGAATGTTGAACATTATTCATCTTGTTAGGCGGATCTACTTAAATATTTGTGAGGGGTTTGGGGAGATGAGACAGGAGGGGGCATGAGAGAAAGGACATCGAGCATCTTTGCAGCAGAGAGGGTGTTGGCAGAAAGATTTACCAAAATGGTTGCGCACCTTCAGTGGTTCTCCCATTGCATCGCTGACGTTGTTAACAGTGGGTTTTCGCTGAATATTTTTTGGCTACTTTGGATCAACTCCCCAGGTCACATCTTTATCAACTCACGAAGTAGACCATGGGGGTTCAGATGTGGCGTCCCCGGCTCGGTAGTGTTTTCTAACATAACACCACTACTGTTGTAAATGTCATTATATTATTTCAGAAAGTGTTACAGTACTGAAACATATTGCTGCTAAAATATTTGAGTAAACTTCCAAAGTATTATGCTTTCTCCCCAGGGGCACCACCCCCAGGGGAACTCCATGGCACTCATTATTATGTCCGGCAATGCTAAACTAATTCACCAAAAGGCATGCCTGCTAGAACCTTTGCAGTGAACTTATTTGGGTATAAGCATCCTAGGGTCCATTTAGCGTACGTATACTCCAGGCAAGGAGGTGCATGCAGATTACGTCTTGCAAGAACCCTCCCAACACTCCTAAATTGTCTGGCAAGTTTCAATTTCCCATTCACAAATGGCACGCT
>JAIZAY010001691.1:0-13602 GCA_029531755.1 Holothuria leucospilota | reverse complement strand
GCATGTCCACATTCCTTTGCGTTTACCTTGTGCAGTACGGTATTTATACAGGCCTCCAGAAAACCGTGACCCCCAACCAGGGAGCTGGAAGACACAAACTGAGCAAATGAAACAAAACCGCCAAAACTGTGACAAGTTTCACTCGCCCAAGATTTCCCCCAAACCCCCTCTCCCCCTTTCGATATTGTACCCTACTCCACCTCTAACAGTTCTGAGAGTCAACATTGAACGGGAGAGCGGGGGGGGGGGGTTGTTTTATTAATTTTGTTGGAGAGTGTAGCCTGCGCCCATCCTGGGTAATCTTTCGTACCGAGCATGACGATACGTACAGTATAACATTGTGAACCGAGCGTCAGGTAGACATGCAGAGCGGTGAAACTCTGGGACCAATCTTTGACACATCGTGACATTCAAGCAACATGTCCAGGCGGACACGGCCCTACGGGGGCACTATACAAGCTGCCACCATCTGGAAAATTGATCGTACAGTAAATTTTTCGTACCTATGAACAGTGCGGTGCCGGCACGGGGTGTGGGACGCATGCCCCCAGCCATATTGTACGTGGAACAGAATTTCCGAAATGGGTCCTAAAATGTAGGGAGGGGGACTATTTTACGAACGAACGAACGATGGACGCCTACTTTAATTGTTTTCTGTCACAAATCGGATAACTGAATAAAATGTGGAGCTCTTTGACCTGCTCTTCCATATTTCTTCAGCAAAAATTCAAACGTATTGGCTTTATTCAACCCAGTGTCTCCCAATATTGTTTTTTCGGTGCAAATGTGATTATGTGGGACCAGTGTTGGGAAGTAACGAGTTACAAGTAACGCCGCTACTGTAACAAGTTACATTTTGTGTAACGGTACCTTGTAACGAGTTACATTTGCATTTCAGTAACGGAGCAAGTAACTAGTTACAATTCTGTGTAAAAGTAACTGTAACGGCGTTACCTTCGGGTCCCGTTACTTTCCCGTTACAAATTGTCAAAATGACCATAAATTGCATTTTACTCGAAGTAGTCACAGAAAATTTTCAATTTGATGACACTTTGGTAGTAAAATTATTTTTCGATATACTTATCATTCCATCTCTAAACAATAAATCGGACGTCGCCCTCACCAATATCAAATTTTATTCACGATTAGAATCAGAAGTTGATATTAGATGCACATGCTGCAGGCTTACAGGGTCACTTGATTGTCGATTAAACCAAGTTTAAAATTCGATTTGTGCGTCAAATACTTATTGGACAGATCAATGCTTATTATCCATGAGACCGAATCTTTGTGCGATTCGTTGAAAAATACTAAACGATACTCTGACAAACTAAGGCCCAGCTGACTTTATATAGTATTACACTAAGTGAAGTCAGCTGGGCCTTAGTTTACTCATGTTGTCCTTTAGAGGACACAGTGGAGATAGTGCACCGTGAAAAACAGGTTGGCCCATAGGCATTCAAATACTAGGCTTACTTTCAAAGTTTAATCATTGCCTTTTGAGACGTTAGGGATGGACCCGAGTCCACTCTATCCGAGTCGGAGCTAAGTGCGATTCTTGATTCCCTAATCTTTTCGAGAATGGTACGTACCCCTCAAGTTCTGGCCAGTTCTGATTCCAATGGCACCAATTCCGAGACCAGTCTGTTTGTCAATGTGTAGCATATCAAACTTACAGATGTTTTAATTCTGTTATATATGCCCACCATTAATAAAGTCATCGTTTGTAATCACTTCTATAGCCTAGCCTTCTCAGTAATTTAGTTGATCATGTGTGACAATACTTTACATCTGTACATTGTGCTCAAATTACACTTTTCATGTGACTTTCATATTACAGAACTGGGCTGGAATGAAATCCGAGTACAAGTCCACTTACATCACATTCCGGAAAAATTTCTATTCCGGAACCCTCTATTCCGGGCAAATTCCTAATCTAGAAAAACGCTCTTGAGACCGGCATTAAGCTAGTCGAATCCGGACTCGTGCGTTGATGCCCAGTAAATTATACGGTGCCAAGCGTCGGTAAACACCGTGCATCCATTTGTGTATCTAACTTAACATAATAGTATCCTTATGAATCAAACGTATGAATTTAGGCTATATCATTTTCTTTTCAATGCCTGTAACTCCTCACACTAGAATAATAGTAAGGTTAATATAAAAAAAAAGAACAGCAGAATTTGGAAATGGTCAAATGGCGTTAAAAGTATCCTAACTTGAAAGCTAATTGAAAGAGGAGAGAAGTGTCCGACTTAACTTAGCTTCACCTATTAATTCTAAAGGGAAAGTGAATTATGGGCACATGGTCTGCATATATGAAATACATAGTCTCACCATATCTATGCATTGTTTTATATCGACACAATGTGAAAATTGAAATTTATGCCGAAATATCATTTAGCCCAACCTTAGCGGTGAGGTTTTAAAATTTTACCGTTAACAAATATAAAGCATCATATTACCATATGTATGCCCTTGAGGGGTGAAGACTTTAATCACTTCTAAAACAACGCTCTCCCCCTTTAATAGCCGCTAACCTCTCTAAATTGTGATAGGAGTACAAAGATTTCCACCTTCAAAGAAGTACTGTCGTAACTGGAAAAGTTTTGTTAACAATTATATTCGTCTAAGTAACAAATAGTTTGCGTAAGCTCAGACACAGTGTCATGATTCGCTGCTTCATGATGAGCGTTAGGAGCCTCTGCCCGAATCCCCAGTGAAGATCAGCTGGCATCTTTGACTTTCTTTGGGGAACACTAATAAGGATAACCGGCACAAATGAGGTTGGGTCCTCTCATGTCCCCCTACTTAATATCTAATTATGCCCCTTCTATTACAGGTGCCGAGGTACCGTATGTTCACCTTGAAGTAACTACAGTAGTTACTTTTCAAATGTAGCTAGTTACTCTTCAGTCAAAAATAACTGTAACTAGTTACTTTTTCAACATCGTAACTAGTAACTGTAACGAGTTACAATTTTATGGAATTAACTGTAACTATAACGAGTTACCTTCAAAGTGTAACGGGAACAACCCTGTGTGGGACACAGGTTGCATAAATAAAAAAGAGATTATTTACAGCATTCGCTCTTCTCTTCCGTTGAAAAGATACAGTGGCGTAACCAGTGGGGCAGAGTGCCCGAAAAAAAGCGAGAGGGAAAATCGGAAAGGGGAAGGGAAAAAGGAAAAGGAACCAGGATCGTGGAAAGGAGGAAAATGAGAGAGAAGAAAAGGAAAACGAAGTACCAGTAGAAAAGGAGAAGAAAAGTAAATACGCCAAAGCAGGCTCCGCCACTCCCGGCGCCACGACTCTCCCGGCGCCACGCCTCTCCCGGCGCCACGCCTCTCCCGAATACGCCAATACTCTCACTGTAAAAATAGACGTCTTCATTTTTTAACACATATATGGCGTTTAAAACTTAGAAAACGAACAACAAAATGGATACGCACAGTAAATGACTGAACGAATATTAACACATGGTAAGGATACTGACGTCAATTAAAGTGCACTCCGCAAACACGTTTACATGATTTATATGTAAGTTAATTTTTCTTTATTAAAAACAACTTGATGTTTACAGTAATCATGAAATAAACGCATAAACGTGTTTACGAGATGGCGTTAAAGTGGCGTCAATGTGTTAAAGTTGGCGTTTTAGACGTTTAATTTGCTTATGTATTTTATTGTTTTTTCTGTTACATAAACGCCAAGACGCGTTTATTATCTGTTACAAAAAAGTGTTAATCAATTTTTACAGTGCTGAGATTTCGAAACCGCTGGGCTCCAGGCTCGCCGAGATGAAACGTAAAAATCAGGCAGAAAATTGTCCCCCCCCCCCCCGCCCCACTGGGAAAGCTAGCTACCCGACTGAAGAAGAATCACTCAAGTTCATAGCAGACATAGTTTTGTGAGAAATTGAGTATATGAAAGGGCAACTGACCTTCATGTAATTTTACCTTGGGTGAACAGGGCCGTAGCGAGCGGGGGGTGTGGGGGTGTCACCCCCTAGTTTGGCCGCCCGTCGGCAAATTTTCGGTCTGTCGGCAAAAAGAGGAGGGGAAAGGGAAAAGAAGAGGAAAAGAGGAGAGGAGGAAAAGAGAGAAGAAGAGAAAAGAAAGGGAAAGGAAGGGAGTGAAAGGGAAGACGGAGAATGAAAAGAGAAAGAGAAAGAGAGAACGGGCCAGTCTGTCATCGGCTATTTCGTTTACGGCTCTTTCGATTTTCGGCTCTTCATCTAATTGGCCCAATCAAGTTGAAGGCCCGTCGGAAAATTGATGTGACGGCGGTATACGGCCGTATCAATGGCCGTCGGTGTAAGTGGACGAGTGACTGAGTCCGTCGGCACCTCGGGAAAAGAAAGGTAATTAAATGGCTTCCGTATAGGTGCACTCTTTTGGGTCATATGAAATTCTTGAAAAACCACTTTCTGCACGTTATTCCTCACTTTTATCATCACCATGGGGAGCAGCACCCGATTAACCGTGGAGAGGGTATCCTTAGCCCGTCTTCTAAACCCTAACCTTAACTTCAAACACATTTTGCAAACTTCTGAGGATCCGGTTTACCCACAAACATCCTGGGAAAAAATAATGCGTGCCGCGCTTGTCTTCCCTTCACTGAAATCTCAGGCTTTTAACTTTTGAACACCGAAATGAAACAGATACAGAACCCATTTTCATATTCTGGCGTTCAAAGCATATTTTGAACGATTGTGTTAAGATTCGGAACTCTTTTTCTCCCTTTTTGAACGCAGAAAGCCTATCCACTTTTCGTATTTGAACGCATGACGCGTCAAGTGTTCAATGCTGAACACATAGTGTTCCAATTCTGAACGACAGGTTCAGCTCCTGAAGTATAGTGGCATGACCGGAGGAATAGCCTAACGCATTAGAACCAACCGGAATCTTTCAAGTTGCATTGGATAGTGCATTATGAACCAAAATATACCAGCCCTGCATGAGAGTTAATTTTTTACCGGGAGATTAAGCTACAACCTCAGAGCTTCCGGGGGCGAAGCTCCCCGGATCCCCACCAGGGGCCCTAAGGCCGGCCCAGTGTTTTAGCCAGCCCCTATTTGTGGGACAATAATGTCGCTATAAACTGCTAGAAATGTAGCACAAAACAAAAATCTGACAAACAAATTCTACCTGGGTGTAAATTTTGAGGTTCCTCATTAGGGCAGAAATCCACTCAAATATTGCACCATTTGCGATCTAGGCACCTACAAATTTCAAAAATTTCCAAAGGGGAGGGGACATCCCCTCCCGTTAGACCCTTCCCCTAGGCCACAGATCAGTAAATGTCGCATTGAGAAAACGTCCTAGCTAAAGCACTGGAGGACCTCTGGATCCCAACCGCTTAAACCATAGCGACCTGACGAGAGCAATAGCCTAATACATTAAAATTAGTGGGATCTAGTTTGTATTTGATGATGCATTATGTACAAAATGATATCCATCCTGAGACTTAATTTTTCACCCAGAGATATACTTAAACCTCAGAGCTTCCAGGGGCTACGCCCCCACCAGGGGTCCTAAGGCGGGGCCATGGACCCCACCCGCTAAAGCTCGTTTTCTCACTACGCGCATTGCCAGATCCGTCGGCAAAACATAATCTCCGCACCCCCACCCGCCCCCTCCCCCAAAGATAACACCTTCGCTACGCCCCTGTGGGTGAATGATTTCTAGTGCAAAATTTCGGTTCGCTTCCGCACACAAAATTATTGGCACGATAATAATAGCAATATTTTTTTTTGGGGGGGGGGGACTTTTAGTATATTGTGGGAGACTCACGGTGTTAACCGCTTTTAAGGCTGCAAAAAAGTTCAGACCCCACACTGCATGTTTTGGAGCAAACGAATAGCCTTTCTTGAGCTTAATGTTAATCAGCCAAAATGATAAAAACAGCGACCATTTTGAAGTGGCTGGCTAAAAAATGGAGCACATACTTTTCTTGTTGTCCGATGTCTGCTCTACATTATATCAAAGTTTTATCGAATACAGCAAAAACGAAAAAGAATGCAAACTCCAGAAGGCTGTATTTCCGACAACACCAATATTATTGGGAGACCGCCCAAGCAACTGTTTATATATTTGATACGTGCTACCCGTAAACTTCTTTTCTCTATGTTTTCTCGCCGTCAACTTGATCAAGCATCGCCTCAGGTGACGGGATACAAAACAGTGTGAGATGTGATAGCAGTAGCCTACCAGTTTTCTTGTATTTTGCTGATTTGTGTTCAAAACAGGCACAGAGATGGTGAGATACAGCAGAAAATTATTGTAAAAAAGAGAAAAAATACAGCGCCCAACCTTGAAACGTCAGGAAATATTTCGCTAAACTAGACTCAGGGATGGTGATATAAGTATTGACGCCCATTGTTTGCGTACATTAGGCATTAACATTAGGCTAGCTCACAGTCATGCCGGTATGGAAAGTATGGCAATTGCACACCCGAGATTTTTTGTTTCGAGATTTTTATTGCACACTTGAAAATTCCCACTGTACACCTGATTTTTTAAGCCGACGGCGATTACCTCGTATAACCCTAGGTACATGTTATATTGACTTGGCCTACTGGATGATCACAAGTCATGATCATGACTTGCTGATGACTTGATTGAATGATGGAGCCTATGCAGTGTCGGCCATCACTCGGCCAAGACCCTTGGTTTGAGGCATATTTGGAACTTATGATCCCATGTAATATTGCTCCCAAGTATTTATTTCTTACTTGACTTTTCATGTGCACACTTGAAGTGCATTTGACACCTTGTTGCACACTGCAAACTTCAATTTTTTTCATGAACACCAGAGATCTTGGGGAAAAGTGCCATACAGTACTTTGATACTTTCCAATCTGGCAGTCACAGGTGCCCTCAGCATTAATATACATTATGCATAGGTCTAGGTATAGTGATACACTTAGGGGCAGTGGGCCACCGTCTTTCCGCTTTACGAATTGCAAAATTCCGTTTTCAACTTTCCAAATTTTCGGGATTTCTGTTTTCTTCATGCACAACCAAATTCCGGAATTTCCAGTTTGTAAATTAGACACAGTCTGCTCACTAAAACACCAGAAATAGGCTGCTAGACTAAGTAGGCCTAGCCTAAATGTTAAGAAAATTTTTGGAAATTGTGGTTGATGGATAGACCTACAGTAAGGCTAGAACAATAATTCAGTCGCCGTACACTACAAGAACACCTGCAGCACAAATACTCATGCCCAACACAACACAGTATGTACACTGTTGACCTTCATTCCAGTCCCATAGATAAAATTTCCTTTAACACTAGCCTTCATACAGTAGTATAGCCAGCAAATGCACAGGGCCCTACTAGTGTACTATACAACTAGCACAAAAATTTCCCTGCTGCATCCTGATTTGTTAGATACAGTGGAGTAACTGCAGAATACCCCAGCCACTTTGAAAGAAAATTTGGAGTGGAGTTACTGTCCCGGTAACCGTTTATCCAATGATGGTTATTTTGAGAACGAGTCAACTTATAACTATTTTAAGTCCACTGCGCCTCCATGCTGGAGTGAAGTCGCAGTCATGGTCCCAGTTGCTGTCTACCCAACATGGTTATTTTGAGAACGAGTCATCGTATATTCTTGGTACATATACACAGTACATGCAAAAATTATTTTAAGTCCACTGAGCCGCCATTCTGGAGTGGAGTTGCAGTCACGGGCCCGGTGGCCATTTATTCAACAGCCACCACGACTCCATTCTGAAGTGGAGTCGCAGTCACAGTCCCGGTGGCTGTTTATTCAATTGATGGATATTTTAAGACCATTCTTAAGTTATTTCGACTGTGACTGTGACTCCATTCTGGAGTGGAGTCACAGTCCCATTGCACTGCCACTGTGACTCCATTCTGGAGTGGAGTCACGGTCCCGGTCCTCAGTGAAGAGAAGACATGACTATAACTCAGTAGTTTGTAACATCATTGTACTGACTGCGACCGCGACTTCAGGAATCTTGGTGAAAGGGTTTTGGGGCAGGGTATTGTGCAGTTGTAGCTATACAGCAAGTGTAAATGCTTTACAGTTAACTGTAAAATATGTTTGATGTGTACGTGTACATACAATCCAAAGTGCATTCCATGTCAGGCCTACGCCGAAGTTACGCCAAGGAAACAATAGCAAACATACGGAAAATGCCAGCTCCGCGCCGAAGATCTTCAGGTTGAAGTGCACGGAATGCAGACTGGCATACAATGTAACACTGTGTGCATTTCATGCACTATACATTGAAGTAGACAAAGGGAATTACTCGGTGTATCAGCACGAGGAGTCACTCAAGTTGGCATACAACTTACCTTAAGTCTGTGTATTTTGTACTACAAACTAGCTCTAAATCAAAACAGCAGCTATAAAACTTTCTGCTGTGGTGTGTTTCCACGTAATTTGCATTGAGGCCCACACAAGATACAACCTTTTCCTGCCAAACAGGAAGAATGTGTGTAAATTTTTGCTTCAAGTACGATGGCAGGCAATTGGTATGTTATATTGTGTACCCTGTAGTACTGTATAAATCACACTTGTATTTTGTTGGCATGTGAAAGCTGACACCTTGCTGTATCTTTATAATTGGCTTTACATGGAGTGCACCCAGGAATGTACTGTAACTTGCAAAGTGTGGGAACCAAAAAATTACCACCTTTTCAAAACAAGATTGTTAATAACATTCAGTGATTTTCATCTCAGTATAGTACTGTACTTGCAGATCAGAAAAGAATGGAAAAGCTACTGTAGAATAACAAGTCTTCAGATCCAAAATATGTAAGAATCAGTGTACTGTAAGATTCACATTGGAAACTGTATGTTCAGTAAAAACTGCCAAGCCAAGTGCAATGTGCATATTAAAACTAAAGGAAATTCATTGTCATGGTAACCCAGATTGACCATTTTGTATTGACCCTAATCATGATAAACACACCGTGAAGATGTACTGCGTGGTGTAATAATTATAGCAAGGCCTGCCTGACTACAGTAGCTTCAAAAAAACATTCGTAGAAATCAACCATCCTAATTCTTCACAACTGCAATAACCATGCACATTGTTTGTCAACCATGGGCGCATGCATATCTCAGTGATCACATGGTGCATACATATGGTGTGCTATATAAATGCACCCCACTGTATTTACAGTAGCTACACTTTCCCAGGTTTTGCCAAGCAACCACACAACAAACATGTGATGTGATTGAGAGTACACTGCTTCTATCACAATCATTTGAGAAGAACGATAAATCGGGATCACTGTACCTGTACAAAGAGTTTTCTGAGGACTCTGTTACAAAGATTCCAACCATCCTGGTTTGACTGGGACCATCCCAGCATTACAGTATGCTGTCCTGGTTTGCCTGTTAATTGCCCCGGTTTCAAAACAGAAATGGCTGTGAAACTATAAGAGGGACAGTGGAATAACTGGGAGAGTATTGATGCTCTTCCACACAATATGGGGCCTTTTGCCAAGGGAGTTGATACTGAATGCGAGCTTCAAGCTGATCTTACTCTCAGAACGGGAACATGCCAATAAGAAATCATTTTGATTGTTCCAAATTGATCTATTATTCTTAGGTGAGTGCCAACTCAAAAACTGTCCCATGTATTTGGAAGTGTAGTATAGGATAGGTTGACACTAGATGAGTCAGTTGTCAGGGGTAGCGCAAGGTGGGACAGTGGAGTACAGTATATGGCCTCCCCCGTTGGGGAAATTTTCCACCTTTGTCAGGGAGTAGTAAGGGGTACTATGATCAAGCATGCATGTAATCCCTGGCTTCACACAGTTGCCCCAACCAATAATTTACCTGAATTTGCTCTCAAGGAAGGCAGAAATCTTTCAATATAAACCCTAATTATCAATTTGTTAAAAAAAAGACCAAACTTTGCCAACAGAAACTCAACTGGAATTTCAGGATTTTCTTAGTAAAAAACCACATTTTTGAATTAAATACTGACACTTTCGAGTGCCCCTTGTCATCATCTAACAACCTACATCTTTGTGGGAGTTTCGGGTTGCTGCCTCCTCCCTTCAGGGAGCTTAAACAGTGGTCACCCACCCCTTCCCCCTCCTCAGGTCCTGGTGCCATCAGCTGCAATTTGTGAATGAGTGTAATTACTGCAAAGTCCATGTAATGCACATTACATATACAGTGTAATATGCTTGTGTGTTGTTGTTTGCAATGATCTTCTTGTCTACATTGCTTTGTCCATTATGATGCTCTGGTAGATTGTGTGTGTACATGTATGTCCCGGAAGGGTCTGAGTTTTGGAATTGTCCTGGTTTGAAATTTAGGGTCCAAAGGTTGGAATGTCTGGTGTTTAGGCCTATGCTTGGAGTGAATGTGTAAAATGAATTGATATACAGGGGATTTTGCAACTGTTGCCACTTTATTTCAGACAATATGGAGAATGAATGTGACTGGGACCTGCACTGAGGCTTAAGTTTTAACTAGTCTTACTTAACTGTATTTGGCTACTAGGACTATAATATCAACAGTCAACATACATGCAAGCAGTACATAGTTAATTCAGTGTACTGTAACACAGGTGGCACCTGTGCAGCAGAATCAGTAGCCTGCTGTGCCTGACCTATTCTTACTGTACTTCTTTGGGCAATTATTTAATAGCTTATAGAACTTTATAAAGATTATTTACATTCTTGATTTCTCTTGAGGAGCAACTCCTTGAAAAATAAGTCAAGTGCTATTTCCGTGTTTGTATTTTCCTATGACCTAGATTATCTCAGTGGGCCAACAAGATCCCACCAAGTTTTAACTTAAGTAAGGTTAAGGGCTTTGAGTTCCTTCAAGTGAAGTTGTTGGTTCAATGGGATCTTGTTGCTGCACAAAGTTATGAGGTCTTGAAAACTCAGTGAGGGCCCTTTCATCAAGGGTTCAGGTCAGCATAACATTGGAGGTCAAACTCAGAAAATCTTGCTAACATGATATCTCAAGCTAGGAAGCATGGAAACTTGCCATAATTAGCTTGAAGATGCATTTTATGAAGAGAAAGAACCCTGTGGTTTTTGATGGAGGTCAGAGGTCATCTGGGGCCACCTGAGTTCAAATTCTGAAAACCTCCATGACAGGATATCTTCAGATACAAAGAATGGATACTCTTTATAATTAGCATGTAGATGCATTATATATCAAGAGGAAAGACCCTACTACTTTTGGTGGAGATCAAGGATCATCTGGGTTCATCAGAGGTCAAACTCTGAAAACCTTGTTAGATGGTATTTCAAGGTAAGAAGCAT
Organism: Holothuria leucospilota; assembly: GCA_029531755.1. Classification (NCBI taxonomy): domain Eukaryota; kingdom Metazoa; phylum Echinodermata; class Holothuroidea; order Aspidochirotida; family Holothuriidae; genus Holothuria; species Holothuria leucospilota. Next base: position 2,328 of record JAIZAY010001691.1, on the reverse strand, counting down.
ACAGTAGATACTCTTCATTATTAAGATGTAGATGCAGTATATAAAGAGAAAGCATACTAAAGGTTTTGGGGAAGGTCAGAGGTCATCTGAGGTCGCCAGAGGTCAAACTCAGAGAAGCTAGTAAACAATTATCATTAGAGAGCACGCATACTTATCATTACTTAGCCATACACTGTAGATGCATTGTACTGAGTGAAAGTGTATATGGTAGAGGTCAAAGGTCATCTGTGGTCACTAAGTTTCAACATTTCAACATCTGATGAACTTGCATTTCACAATATTTTATGATTTGAAACTTAACTCTTATACATGGTGTTTATATGTGTAATATTTATTGCAAAAATGCTGTTGTTGACATTTTTGTGTTCAGTGAAAGGTCATTCCATGTCACCAGTGGTCATGTCACCAGTGATCATTGTCTGAAAGTCTTGTTAAGCATGATACTGTACAAGCATGGAAGTACTACCTCGGAGGTAGTACTTCCATGGTACAAGGTGGATACCATTTTCTCCCATGGTGTGGTATGCATCACATTGGTCCTGAACATTAACATTGTAGAGTCTTTGTTGTTCTGGATGTAGCTAAAGTCTACTGAAAATGAGTTCATCGAAACCTCAATTTGTATTTTTGCATTCGATCTGGTTTAACTTTTAGTGAAAAAAAAAGATGACATTATGGAAGAATTGTGAGATTGAAAGACATAAAGATTTAAATTGGAATTATGTATAAAGGCTAGGCCTAACTTGAGTAATTTTACGTACTATATAAATATGTTTCCAAAGAAAGTTCATAGTACAGGGTGAATGTGGCTTGCTAAGAATTTCAGTGAAAGTATGCTTGTTGCAAATCATTTCACTTAAAGGAAGTGTTTAAGCAAAATATTAATTTTCATGTGTAAGAGAGGATCTAAATCTACACAATTTGGTGAAACATTTAAATCAGACATGTAGTACCTGCACTCCAGATATCAGCAAATGAATTTACTACTGTACTTTGGTGGCCCAAAGTGAGCTTGAGGCAAGCAGGGATTACATGTATATCACTTCCTCACATTGAAAAGAAGTCAAATGCTTTGTTTCCTTTGTTTTTCCAGTCTGTTTTGCTAACCTTGAAGTTAATATGGATAGGACCTCCCCATGTGGAATGTGAAGTTTGTAAAATTCCCATGCCTCTCATGCATTCATATTCCAATAGCATGGGATTGTGGAGGTGAAAATTGGTTGTAAAGTTTAAAGAAAAACAAAACTTCTCCTTAATGTGAGGCTATGATGTCAAATGTGCTTGCTTCAAGTACACTTTGTGTTGAAAATGTGACAACTTTAACTGCTAATAATATCTTGAGAATCACACATTGGATTTCAATGCAGATTTCACCAGAATGCTTAGAAGAAGTACCCCTGTAACATATGTAAACTTGATTTGAGCTTTGACCCTTCTTTTAATAAAAACTGCTTGCATTTTTTTCAAAATTATGTGTGTTACGTAGTGTTACCTGAATATAGGAGAGGAAGTATGTTTAGTTTATTTTAGTGCCATGTTGTTCTTTAGTTTGTTTTTGACAGAGAAACACACCTTAGCAATTCACTCACAATCAGGAAAACAGTCACACTAGCTTGATGTAGTTTGGTACCTTGCCATGCAAGACATTGATAGAAATCATATCTGACCTTTACCAAGTCCTGGAATATGAGTGTGCATTATATTACCTAGGCAAGCCACTTTAGACTCCACTTCTCAGTCCTTGTCCAGCTAACACTAATTTTTAGTCCATTAGCTGACCCACACAGAAAGTATTGTTCATCAAGATCTTTAATAGCAACTTTTCCTCACACACTTCACATAGGTGATCTCTGCTACCCCACTCAGGTTGCTGTGAAAGCTTTTTCAGAAATATGATGCATAAGTTGATAGTTTTATAAAAAAAAAAAAAATACTGGAACAGTGAGTGGATACTGTATATTGACAGGTATATGAGTGGATGAAATACAGTATTGCCTGAGACCACTCAAGGGTCAAAGGTCACAAAAATCTTGTAAAAACTCTCTGCATTACAATTTGTGAAGTGGACTGCAATGTGCCCTGGCCATGAAAGGTAATGCACAGTCCTGTGGAAGGGCTAGCCACTACTGTGCAGGGAATATACCTGAAATCCCAACTTTTTTCTTGTATTCTTAAATGTATGCAATTGGTACTGAATATTGCGTGCACCTGTAGCTTTCTTTTGTTGGTATGGTACAAATATTAAAGAGGCCTGAACTATGCAGATTACTGTTAAATTGAGTCATTGAGATGCAAACTGTTGAAATTACAAGCTAGACACTTGCAGGC
>JAIZAY010001676.1:0-13711 GCA_029531755.1 Holothuria leucospilota | reverse complement strand
CTCGCCATAAGGAGCAGTGGCACACTATTTATGTGAGACAAAATTAATGCATAGAGAACAGCAAGACACTTGAATTAAAATTCCAAACAGCTGCTGTATGTTTGCAAGCTACAGTACGTAAAATAAAGTATGACTGTGACCTGCAGAGCAGTCTTAGTCCTCATTTTTATTCATACTGTATCTTCACAAACAAATCAATGCAACGAGATGCTGTATCTCACTGGTTTTAAGAGAAAATGTACAGTCAGCAGTTATTCAGTAAAGTAAGCTATGTAAGCTCTGACTGTATCCCACTTGTCCTTCCGTTTCACCCGTCGATACAGCCCGTATGACAGTTGATCCACAAAATGTCAAAATTCTAAGTCTATATAATTGCTTGCAAATGTTGCAAATTATTACACAATGGCAAAACGAAACGTCGATTAGCCAATTGTATAACTGAGCATCTACAGTATTTATCTCCATTTCCCAGGTTTTCCTACTCGCTTCATCCCCCCTTCACCCTGTAACATCAGCAATTTCACGGTCACAGGAGTCCTTCTGTGCACAGGCAATGACTTTGGACGACTGAAATCAGAAAACAGACTAATTTTTCAACTTGGCACTTTAAGCCCTAATGGTCTCAACGTAAAGTTTGACATTTGTTGTAATAATCGAATATCTTATCTCCTATGACGTATTGTGACATAATTATCATCACTAGTTAGTCATGACATTGCGCGCATTGAATTGACTTTGAGTGTGCGCATATTTTCTGTAGGCTCGTAGCATTATGACGAGTCTTTGCTTGTGCGTCATTTACTGTATATGGGCAATTACGCAGTAAACCAACACGGTAGCATCACATTAGGGTTAATTTCCATTCTATGTTATAGTTGCATATGTTTTATTATGTTCAGGGCTAATCCTTAGATGTACAGAGATAGCCTAAAAATTTTCATCTTGCTACCTCAATTTTGAAAAAATATTTCTATGTAGGTCCTATGGAAAATATAACGGGCGAACATTGACACATACAACGGGTGTAACACATTGACATACAAAACAGAAATGGCTATTTTTCAGAAAGTTCATCATGTACATACTTTTTGCCATTTTCTGAGGATGATGTGTAGCAATACTTAATAACTAACCTACTGGGGGCACTTTTTGATCAATATTAAGCTCAGGAGACCATAATTGTAAATGTATGTCAATGTTACACCCGTTTTGAAATTGTGTTCGCCCAACTTTTTATCCTGGACTCTACACTTTTAATACCCACTTCATCTCTACCCTAAAGACCCTTGTTACATCAGAACATCACTGTACTGAAATTGCAATGTGCAGAATATAAACTGGTCTCTGTAGAGTATAAAACTTTGTATGACAACTCACTAAAGGTTATATCCTACTGGAGAGAAAATCCAGACAAGACCAGTACAAATCCACAAGGAGCTTAAAACCCTGCAGCACACACACAAGGCCTGTGTAAAGCTCTCACCCACATCTCAGCCTCTGGACCCAACATGAGAAGTGGAAGCACAAGCATGAGTTGAATCATCATTTTACCCCCGATTGCACTTGAAAGTGATGACTCACCCCATCTGCAGCTGCAGAAGAGTCAAACAGGCTGTTCTCTTTCATATTTTGTACTCCCCTAGACTGTGGAGAGAAGGACCTACAGTATAACATAATTCTTTGTTATTGTGTTGCATGAGTGTGTAGGATTGTATACTGTGGCCATTGGTGTGCATTTCTGCTGGGAGGAGGTTACAGGCATGGGTGGAAAAAACTGGGAAGCTAGGAGGCTCCTTCCTGGGAAATTTTGGAATTTGGAAGGAAATTTATTGTTTAAGCATTTGATTTACAGAAGCAATCATGCAAAATTTGACTTCCTTCCCAGGAAATGAACATTTTTCCAGCCCTGGTTACAGGCAAACAGCCCATTTCCTGTGTGAACATGCAAGGCTGCTTTGATAACTCGAAGCCATCTGCGGTCAGTTTTGTTTGCTTAAGTCCAAGAATGTAACGCTGTCCGAGAATGTAACGTTCAAGTCTCAATGTGGGCTTGTTTTGGCATGAAGTCTGTCATACAGGGGCCAGATCCATTAATGAATCATCACCATGTATGATAAACTAACTGGCTACATTTTGATGCGTGGAAGTTCACTACTACAAGTATAAATCGCGTAGTGTCTCTGACTTTGCACTTTTTCAAATATTCACAATAGAACTGAGGCTATATAAACTCAGACTCAACCAATATACAGCTATCATAATGGATCCATTACTATAGCAGATGCTATATCTTCACATCATTGGCTGACATTTCATTCAATTAACATACATTATAATGTTTTGAGAAATCTAGCTTTATTTGATAAGTTACATCAAAAGACATGTATGGCAAGCTAAATGCTCAATAATTAGAAAAACATGGATTATCAACCGAAAAACCATCTTTATTGACTGAAAAACTTGGATTTTCCATTGACAGTCCAAGTTTATCGCCCATAAACCATGTTTTGCGCCTGATAAACTAAGATTATCCGCCAAAAAAAAACATGGTTTATCGGCGATAAACTTGGATTACCAATTGGAAATCCAAGTTTTGCGGTCGATAAACATGGTTTTTCGGTCGATAATCCATGTTTTTTGAATTACTGAGCATTTAGCTTGCCATACATGTTCCAGTGCAATGCTTTGTTAGAAACTGCAAACTTACAAAGAAATGACAATCTACAGTCCTGTACAGAAGTTCAACTAAGTTTAATGTGTTCAGGTGCTCTAGATATGGCCTTTTTGTTATGATTTTGGTGAAAACTGAAGAGTATGACACCCAAAATATTCTGGTGCTTTCTTTTAAGTATTAAGGTGCATAAGTCAATGCAGTTCTGTTTTCATGCTGATCCAATGTTATGTTGACGTACATACAATATTGGCCTATCATGATGATCAAATCATCAGTTGAGCCATACTGTACTTACTGTGCTACACTGTACAGTAATATCAATCATGCTATACTCCAGATGATTTTCCACACCAAACTCCACTGCACATATGCAAGACTACACGTCCAAACACATTTAACAAAACTTACAGTAAGTAGTACCCTATTTTTTTTTTTTAGCCTGTGCAGTAGTACACTGACAGTACTTCCTTGAGGAAATCAAACAGTGTGATATGAGTATTAACAAAAGCTCCAATCAACTGCTCCTAATCATACCGTGCAGTGTCAACTGTCAAGGGCAGTCTGGAAGCCACACATCTTCAGACAGACAGGGAGTTGCTTTGAGTAACAACCAACCAGAACAGCTCATTTTTTAATGGATTTTGTTAAGGTTGCTAACTTGCTATGGTCTATTTAATATTGTAGCCAAAATTAAAGACAACTTGCATACAGTATAAACAGACCCACAATGAGGTACATTGGTCAGCACAATGGTCCTGGCACTGTTTTGCTTCTGGCCCACTCTCGCTCTTCAGGGGGAAAAAAATACCTAAAGTTTAGCAATTTTCAGCGGGGAGTCCTTTTAAAACAAGGCTGGAAAAATGTTATTTCCCACATTTTTGAACATATATTTCCATGTGCAAAAATCCAAATTTCTCTCAAATGGTCAAACTTCCCCACCATCTACCAAACTTCTATGGAAGGTGCTTCCCAGATTCCCCTTTTCCACCCATGCCTGTACAGTACACAGATCCTTCTCCAAGTATCTGAACATTTAAAACACCCATGGGGTGGCTCCAGGATTTTCCCAAGGGGGAGGGGGACCAAGCTTCCCACCAGGGGGTCAGCAACCCTAATCCTGACAACAGTGATGGCTTGCCTGAGGGTGAGAGCCCCCAAAATATGACAGCTGACCAGAAGGAGGGTTGCTGAAACTTACGGTTTCACCTGAAAAGAACAGAAAAGTTTGGGTTTTTATTGAAGAAAATTTAAAACTTTGGGGAGTTTATCAATTAAAGAAAATTTGAACGTTTTCCCCGAGGGTGTTTATTGAAGAATATTCCCTCCTTGAGAGCAAGAAACAAGTAACCTGTTGGGTGACTGGTCACTGCCAATCTGAATAGCACCCTATCATACCCATACCTGAATGGAGGACAGACTTCCCCTGCCTTTACTTAGAGCCAAACCTGTATACAGTACAATATCCATGCAGTATCATCTTTCAGTCTGCTTTGCAGTCCAAAAGTACCCCCCCCACCCCTAATGAGTGACCCATTCATAGGCTTATGTTTGCAATTGCCTACTGTAAAAGCAGACCAAACCCTCACCAACTCAGTTACAACCAAATTCACTCAGTTTGGTTTTGAGCCTGTACTGATATTTTGATATGAAACAGCAAATAAAGTGAGCAAATGGATGCAAACTGGTCAGTATTTTAAACCTACCATTTTCAGTTCTAAATGTTACCTTGAAACAGAAGGCTCATCACTTTTAGTAATGCATTACCAATAACTGCCATCATACAGGCAGGGTACAGGTAACTATACAGTAATTTATAAAGTGACTACAGTATTCTGATTATCAGTCCACATGAGACCACCATTTTGACTTTCAACAAAGTCACTTGACTTCACAAGGCCTTCTTATTAGCTACTGTATACATGTAGGCAGTAGTACTAGCTCAATTATACTCTTGTTTTGTGAAAGTGAAAGAGGGATTACTTGAAAGTATACTACAAAATTCAAAAATATTATATACATCGTAAAAATGCTTATCCCCACGCCAGTGTTGTGCACATTTTTTGTAATTAATTAAAATAATTCCTTTTTTTCAATCCCCGTATTGACCAATCACGATGGCTTATTCAGCTGGTTCAGGCAATATGGCGGGGCCCATGGTTGCTAAGACGCCAGATAAGCAATCGAAACTTCAATCAAGATTTTGTGCTGTGCAAATGGTTTCCTTTACCAAAGGCAGTTTTATATAAGCTTCAACTCAAATTCCTGGAAACCTTTCTGAATTTGCAAATGAATGGAAGTAATACGAAGGCTACAGTTGCAAAGAAAGGGAAGTCACTATAACATTAGAAGCAGAGCCCGTAAGGCCTGACGCTAACACAATAGACATTGCGGTGACGTTCAGTGCCCGAAATTATGATCAGTGCTTAGCCGGCCTAGCGGTTTAATACCACCACGATTGCTACAAACAATTTTGCGATTAACATAAAATAGGCCTAGGAAGGGAGGACTTTGCTCTTACAAAGAAACGTACATGTAATTCAAGGTAAGCTGTTTTCCGATGATACCCCCCACTGACAAACGTTTTGGGCTTTGAAACGTAATACAAAGTGACCTATGCTACGGTTGAGTACACAGACAAACTCACGTCTTAAGGACCTAACCAAATAAAACGTAGGCTGTGTATTAACGCCATGAGACGTTTGGCTAAGAGTTACGACGCTATACCCGAGTATAGAGGGCCTACATGGGCTTGTCTACAATAAAGGGGTATAAAAGTGTTACAAAGGTGGTGAAATTTGAAGTCCTCTAAGAATAAATTTTTGTTGTGTTATTTTGTTTAGATTGGTAGTCTCAATTTTTTCCTGAGAGCAGGAAGATAGTTCTTTTCACCTATCACCACTTTTTAAGTGGTAAGTGTTACTGGTTACGTATGTACAGTAACGGGGACAGACGTGGAAACTCTTTGCTCCAGAAATCTTTAAGGAGGACAACATGTATAAATAAACCCTGTATTTAATAGAATGATAAAGAACAAACACTTTTTCACTGAAATTGCATTACCATTAGTTAAACATGGACTAGTATGGAGATCAATGGTTACATTGGTAACAAGGACGGACATGGCCGTCCTCGTTACCAACGTAACCAAACTATGTTCGAGAAAATTAAGACTTTAAACACTTGAATGCATTGTGACACAAGTTTTGCTCAAAGTCCTGAAGTGTAAACTGATGACATGTGAAACATTCATCAAAAACCAATGTCCCCATGTGCCTACGTTATACTACCGACAAGGACATGGTTACGTTGGAAACATCTGGACGGACATCGCCTTGAAGGCTCTCATACCCTTGTTGTAAGCAAAAAGATGGAGGAAAGCACACAAACCAGTGACAAATATGGCCATCTGCAAACAGATGCAGTTTTATCAAATTCTCTGGTAATTTGTGTCCTACAGGCCTGTTAATATGATAGTTACCAACGTAACCATTAGGGGACAGACATGTTACCAACGTAACCATCATGTGCTCCGCAATTGACTATGATGCATTTACTGCTGGATTATTTTATTTGTGGTACTGCACATGATCAAGGTTAACTGTTACATCATAACCTTAGCTCTGGAAATCTTTTCTTTCAGTTAAAATATCAACTATTAAGATTTAATATCCAGATGGACGGACAAATCTCAAAATATTACTCCAAATTGCTGATAAAATTTTGCGGTGTTTGTGCACCTAAAAATATTCATTTATCATTTACCATTTATTTGGTACATTACATTTATGAATGAAGACAAAGAACCTGCATCAGTCACATCTGCAAAGGCCCCACTCACATCATAAATTTATTCCACATCCTATGTAACACTTAAAGGTGGTAAAAAAGGCCAAAATAGCCCCAAATTCTGCCCAAAACATCCTTTATATAAGTTGGACATTGATAAAATTGTCTTTATTATCTCTCTATAGTCCTCCAAGTATGGTGAACTGTAAAATCACCAAACCACTGTGACATCTTTCAAAATATCATCAAAGCAAAAAACACACACTGAATATTTTCCTTTACTGTAGACAAGCCCACATACGACTGAGAAAATTTGTGCGGAAATCAATAATCCTAAATTGAAATGCTCAAAACTTTGGCATGAACAACAAAAAATGTTTAGCCTAGCTATGTCATCGAGCCTAAACTTTGACCAAGTATACGCTAGCCTTAGCCTAACGTTATTAGGCCTAGGCCTATTTATGCTGAGCCTACAATCCTGGACAAAATTATCTGGGACAAATCCCCGCACCCCACCTCAATGTTGGTTTTAAAGGTGAAAGTTAAAGTTGAGCGCTGAAGAAAAGAGCGCGCTTTTCGTTTCTTCTCAACATTGAACAAGGGGGTGGAGGGGAAGGTCCGGAAGTGTCCCAATAATTTTGTCCAGGATTGTCTGAACGCCTGTACAAAGGTATAGGGACAGCGGAATACGACAGAGAACAGTATGCTTATCATAATAATGGTTAAAGTTCCAAGCGCTCTGTTCCAAGACAAGACAGTAGGATGGGGAAGGGGAAGAATGGAAGGTACCACTGAATTATTATGAACAATTAACGAACGTATTAATTGAATCTCAGTGTAAATGTAGGAAACACTGGGGTTATTTGAGTTAAGTTTACGAAAGGGTCAAACACGGGAAAATTACTGAATTTATCGAGAATATAACCACTTCCTCGTGTGGCTATCAAAATTTGGTTTTCACTTGGGCAGCTAGGGAGGGGCATAAAATACTGTAGAGACATATGAGGGATGGATAAAGTGAAGAGTGTGAGACAATCAGCAACAGCCAGTGATATATGACGGAGAATAGTATTGCAGCTGTTTACTGTCCGTCGGAAAGGAATGCCGCACGAAATAGGACCTTGAAATAAGTCGTAAATGTCCCACCGGAGCAGCCTATAATGTATCTAATAGGTAACAGTATGAGCGTACAGGAAGGTTAGCTATCATAAGTCTGAGGTTGCAACATGGCTATATTCTTCTTACTAAAAGCGACTGCCAAACTCACAGTATAATTTGCTACTACACTGCATGCACTAGGGTAAAAGTCTGACTGCACGGCATTCATTTACAAGTAAAGGTGCAAGGCCCCTTACCTTTAGTACTCTTTGTACATCTTTCTTGTTCTGACAAAACGTAGACTAAGATTTATTAGAATCTGAATGGCGCCACGGTTGACCAGTGACTGAAACGGTTGACCGTCGACCACTACACAGTAATTCAATGGGAATAAACGGTTCACCGTCAGTTTTAACATTTAAAAGACAAGGAAGTCAAGATTTTTCTGTTCTCTTAATGGTCAACCGTTGCGAATTTGTTCTTTCCGTCAAAATTTTCCGTCCTGCTTTTCACGGCAGGTCTCACATGATCTTGTCTGTATAAATTCATCCTTAAATCCCCTTTTAGGCAACCAAGTGATTATACTTGGACGAAAAAGTGATGGTAAACCGTGGGGTAAACCGTTCGACCTGTAGTGGGAGGAGGTCTGACTAGTAGAAATAGCGCCATCTACTTCACGACACAACCGCTCACTTATCGTTTATGTCTATTGATACTCAATTGTTGGAACCTCTTCTCTTGTAACTGTCTGCTGGTTACGCTGTAGATCATAAATATATTTATCCGTATAATTGTTTTGAGGCACAAATACATTCAATTGATACCCTCTATACACCTTTCTCCCCCGAAGTTCCCGAGCCCGACTAACCAATTACTCCTAAATAGCATCGTTCTTTTGTGTAATAAATAACCACTGTCCTCTGGTACTGCATTATTTACATCCAAGTTACTCCTGCTTAAGTAGAAATTCAGTAATTTTCTCATGAAACAATCCAAAAGACCTCACATCACTTTTTTCCCAATACCGGTAAACTTAACCAGCTACCAGATTTGTCGCTTGCCGTTGCTAAATTTCTCCTATATTTAACATGAGGCTTCTCCTATACCTTTGTACAGGCGGTCAGACAATCCTGGACAAAATTATCTGGGACAAATCCCCGCACCCCACCTCAATGTTGGTTTTAAAGGTGAAAGTTAAAGTTGAGCGCTGAAGAAAAGAGCGCGCTTTTCGTTTCTTCTCAACATTGAACAAGGGGGTGGAGGGGAAGGTCCGGAAGTGTCCCAATAATTTTGTCCAGGATTGTAGTTCATACAGTAGCTTGCTGACATATCTAACATTGTAGTACTAATGTCTTACTGTACTGTAGGGCTTAGCGTACTACTACTAAGTACTAGGTCACAGGCCTCTGAATTTCAAGTTTCATGGGAATTTTTTTTTGTGTTTATCGCTTTGTGTATTTTGGTGATGGGAACCCACCGGAACCTATTTATTTTGATCTTCATCGTAATTGGTTATCTGTAAAAGATGGCACGGTATTTTTTCTGTAATCTACTTGTGATACCGTAGCTTTACAGTTTCAAATGACATTGACAGAATGTGGTGCATGGAAAGAAAGTCTCGTCAGATAATACGAGGGTTAACTCCAATATTCACGTAATAACAACAAGTTTATTCTCACTACTGATTAGCATACTACTACTTCTGTAAATGATAAGGATTCAATGTGGAAGTAAAAATAGTACATTTAAAAAAATAACATAAAAACATTGAAGTTATACTATCCCTACTTACATTGCCAGCCAAAAAGGCTACATTTCCTTTTGGGGAGGGGTTAGGGTGAGAACTGAGGAATCTGGAGAAGGCATTCCAACCAACGGTGGCGAATTGTTTCCATAATGGGGGGTTGGCATGACCCTATTTTCAAATAATTTACTGTGTGAAAAATCAAAGTCAATGGGCGGTTTCTCAAATATTTGGGGACATATGTCTAATATTTTCAAAACCTCTTTCAGTAACTTTCCTGTACGTACGATCAGGCCCATAGCCAGACTGACCATTTTTGGGTGGAACATCGATGTTGGAGTTTTGCCGGCCTGGGGGAAGGGTCTAAGGGGAGGGTTTGAAAATTTTTGCTCATTTCAGGGGCTCTAGATGCAAAATGGTGCAAGATTTTCCATATTTTCTTCCTATATTTGTATTCCAAAAAGGCTGGTGTCGTAATAATTCTTTCTCCTTCAGTGCAAGACCTTTTACTGGAAAATCTTGGGGGGGGGGGGGCGGGGACACGTGCCCCCTTGCCCTCATGTGGTTACAGCCTTGCGTACGATGGGCTACATTTTCCTACCAGATCTAGTTACTTGCCTTAGCTGTTATGCTTTCCTGACAAGTTAATATACGAAGATATGGCCCAGCCCAGCCTCTCATGTTTCAAAGTATCACTGCGTGAGACTGGGGTAGTTGATATCGTCCTGTGGCGTAATTTTGGTTCAGGGTGCCCGGGGGTAAGAATGGGGTGGGTGCCCCCTTACCAAATGACATGTGTGCATGCTGCAACAGAGCGAATTAAGATAGGCTATGCCCACCGGGTGCCCTCCTAGTCCGGGTGCCCGGGGGTTCGCCCCCTCAGAGCGCATAGGAGTTACGATACTGATATCATCGTGGTTAGTGTATACTGTATAGCTTGGTGCTAGATTGCTCTACGTGCAGTACATCCAGCGCTGGGTTGTGGTTTTTGCGAGGCGAAATCTACATGGGGATTTTACGGAATATGCAGTCATTTTAAACTATAATGTTAAGCCTAACTAGTGTTCTCCACAGGTCCAAATTTTGTCTGGGTGCTTTTCTCTGATCTGGAAGATGACACTGATTGCTGTCCTGGGGGATCAAAGGGAGGGAGACATCTTTCCCTTGCTCACGTAAGGTGGGCTGGATGCAAAATGGTGGTACATTTGGTGCTTAATTTCAATTAAATATATCACCAAGAATTTCTATTTTTTAGGAAGTTTTTTCATCTTGCTTGCTTTAGTGGACTTTTTACAGTCCTTGGGGTAATTCAGAACCACAGTGTGTTAGGTTAGTGAACAATAAATTGTTAGACTGCATATGCTATTCCTAAGTTTACTCATATCTAGTAACATTTAGATATTATGTGATTAAGACTGTGCATGTCAGAGACACTTCAAAATTCTGATAGAGGTGGTACTGATAGCAATCTTCTCATTACACCACTCTGGTACACCTTTTTTTCATTAATTGCTTCTTACTACAATCAGTCCTAACTTTAACATGACCTGCCCTAGTATAGTACTTGACCTCTGACCCTGTCTAACAAATAATGAGGATCACATACTTCTCATGACACCTTCACAGAGACTTGAAATGACTGTCTAGGTTTTGGAGAAGTTATAGTAAAATCATTTTTATTCAAAGGTGTTTGAAATAGTTCAACCTAAGGCAGGCGCGTAACCAGGAATTTGCCAAGGAGGGGGCAAAGGCTATAGGCAAACTATCTAAGTGCAGCGCCACAATAGGTTGTACAAGAAAATTTTGGCCGAAATGCCTCCCAGATCACTGAAAATGGCAATATTTATGTTAATCTATAGTAATTGTATGTCTACCGCCTAAAAATAGAGGAATTGCTAGCGATATCATAAAAATATCATTAAAAAGAATAGAAAAAATACGCTCAAGGAGGGGGCGGTTGCCCCCTCCTTGGCTATGCGCCCGACGTAAGGAGTGTTTAGTTCACTTTGCAAAGGTTTCCAAAAGAAGTAAAGCAATATTTCTTGTCCGGGCGGCCAAGGATTTTGTGAGGGCGGCAGATTTAAGACCGGGCGCTGATGCATGCTCTTCAGATTTTGCCCGGGCGGCGCAACTGGACAAAACAGCTAGTGGAGAACATCCACTGCCTAACATATTCTACACTTTCATGAAGAAATCTGATTTGATTAGAAGAATTTGGTTTGAGTGTTGTACTTGTAGGCGTCAATGCTTATCAGTGAATTAAGCCCAGCCTAAGAAAAGTACAAAACCATGGAAAGTTGGGAACCGATTCCCGGGCTCTGTAATTTTGACTTTACGATAACGACACGTTACTGGAAATGATCGTTTCCATGAAATGCGGAGGCCTAAGGTCAGCAGTATATGCCACTGCAAAGTTGGGCTACCCAATTGCCAAAAATTTTGACAAAAAATTATCATTATCGCGATGATTTTTGGCGAGATGATACGATGACGAGAATCGCAAAAAATGACAATAGTTTCATGTTAAAAAAAATGTGAAATAATACGCCATTTTTTGTTTAAATTATTTCTTTTCATTGCGGACTCCGAAATATTCTTTTAAGAGAAGCCATTCTTTTATTGAACTGATATTAAATCGATTAAGGTTTGTCATTTCTCTCCACATTTTTCCATTGAGTAGAGAGCGAATGCGCAGTCATTAATTATTGGTCTGTAATGTATGCAAACACTGACACTTTAGACCATCATGTCCGTGTCCTGCACAGAAGTTCAAGTGAAATACAATGAGAGCACAGTAAAGTCAAGTGCACATGTAGGTCCGTAATTTTATGCAAACCTGCCAAACAGCCATGCATTACGCTACAACACACATGCAAGTAGAGAAGTTGACGTACATCGTAAGAACACGGGACACTGAAGTTCAGGGTTTTTCGATCGCTGCTTAATTTCCAGTTATTACTTCATATTTTGGAGTAGTAATAGTGGGATTTTTATGTAAAACGTACACCTTACTTTGTGTGATGTGAAAGTGTACCTTATGGGTCGTTATTACGAATGGTGGTTTGATTCCGAAACAAGATTAGGGTCGCTTTACGGAAGACTTGTTATTCAGAATAGAATATAGGGATCGTTATTCCGTTCCGAAGGGTCGTTATTCCGAATTGAGAATAGGAGAGATTATTCCAGATAAAACACAAGGGTCGTTATTCCAAAGGGAGGAGGGGTGTGCAGGCAAAACTTGAAAATGAGACACTTTAAAGCATGTTCTGGTGACCAAACTTGATTTTGTTAAAAAAGCAGAAAAGTTTTCTATGTTAAACAGTGAAAACCCCATCTCAATAGTATTTTAGCAATTGCATTTGGAAGATACGAATTTTTGAAGAAATTAATACTACATTTACTACTTCTGCAGTGCATAAGGGGAAATCTGTGATGTCATATGGGCAAACTGATTAGTTGTAGATTTTGAATTTCTTTACAATGTTGATATCTTTACATTGAATACTTCATAACTTTATTTGCTATACCATAAGTACTGAACTGCACTATATCTACACGGAAAAACATCTAAAGATTCCAATAGTATCAAATTTTAAAGACCAACAAGGTATCAAATTATGAAGAATAACAAAAGGAATCTGAGGCAATTTGCCCACTTGGGATTGTCCATTCTGTAATCTGCGCTTGGGGGCAGATCCTGGAGGTATTTCCTCTTAACATGTCCCGCCATATTTCGGACTGAATATCTTGAGTTGAGGCCTATGGAGTATTTGGTTTGTTTTTACTTACCATTCAGGTGTAAGGCGTTATTAGCCAACTCTAAAATCATCGCTATACCGCCCTGCCAATATCGTTTTAATATCAGATCTTTTCACTCCAGTGTGTTTGAATTGTTACAACACACTCTACCATATGACACACAACCGACGTATGGGCAAGGTTACTAGCCCTGTACGCCGCGGCCCCAGTGACCGAGCCTTAACATGCCCGAATTTTTCACTATCGTATGGTCACGTGAGAACATACGCTCAAGACTTTGTGGCGACAGCATTCCAAACAAAACAAAAAAACTGTGTTTGCCTTTAACCCGTTTGAGTACTGGCTGGCATTGTCCGGGCGAAGTAACTGCGAGGAGGCACGGGGGGCGGGGCGTAACTTTCAATTATCTTCGTTTTGGCACTAATTTGTTGCTAATCGACTTTTAAGTGTTAAACATCAGCATACACACCAGACGATCAATTATCCCTCCATACTCGCTAAAAGCAACAGCCATGATCTATAACAAAGGAAGGAATCTCTATGAAATTCTGCCCCTAAATAACTAGGCAAACTAGTTTCAGAAATCTGTGATTATTGGTTTCACTGACCATACAAACATTTTCAAAACGAGTGGCCCAAACATTAGCGTA
>JAIZAY010001690.1:0-13605 GCA_029531755.1 Holothuria leucospilota | reverse complement strand
TTTTCACTAGAGAGTTCTCAACCCATGTTGAACAAATGGGAAACACCTATCCGAATTGTCACATCTGAGGCAATTACAATGACCCTTTCATTCCTCTCGCAAGTCTTGTAACCTGCCCCTGTTTTAGATCTGGTTAATCTGACAGGTAAACATCCGCTGCGGTTACTTATCAAAGACACAACAGTACTGCAGGGGTGGCCGCACAGAAACGTTGATAGTGACAGTCTTGATAGCGCTATCAACTCTCTATCAAACCTGCCACTATCAGCAGGTGCAAAACGACCGCACAGAAGACGCTGATAGAAGTGCTCTCTGATAAGGCGCTTACAGGCTCATTAACAAATTACAGATCGGGGATTTCCCAGTTGGTTTGGCTTGTTATCGCCATTTGGAGTGTTTTATTCAGGTATGCTACCTCTAATACAGGAAGAAACAGGTAGACTTTGTCCATAGAACGCGTCACTAAGACCTACATTAGATGCACATCCTTCGTGTTGATAAAAGCCAAGTATTTGCATCCTCGGCTCTTTTGAATTTAGACAATGTGTGAGGTTGTGACTGTGTAAAGGTACTAAATTTAGGACGAACAAATTCCAACTGATGGCCGTAGCCTCTGGGGCAGAGGAAAGTTGCCCCTTGAGATTTCCAAATCATAAATAAAAGTTGATCTTCTTGAGAAAAAATGCGTAAATTGCTAAAACTTTCGCTGTCCAAGTTATGATTTCTAGGACCCCCAAACCTGGGAAATTGTATAATAAAGTTTCCTTTTCCCCAATTTTTCCCGGGGGTCCTCCGCCGTGGATGTGTTCTTAATGCGGGTTTCTCTTGACGAATAAACCACAGTGTTCCTCCTACAAGATACACAGCTTGAATACCTTCAGCATATACGTTGGTGAGAGATAAAGTAGCATGCGGTTACCTTTAATCATTAGCTAAATCTCACGAGCTGGTAAAGAAACTGAATATAAAAGGCAGAAGCAGAGGCCGCAAACTTATTTTGAAACACAGCTAAATCTTATAAATGTCGTATTGCGTCACTTCAAGTATCTTTCGTGGTGTGTTAGATTAAAAAAAATATAAATTGCATATTCAAGGTAAACCAAGGAGTTACTCTATACGGGGCTTTTAAAACTCAGAAACGTATTGCATCATGATCCTTAAAAAGCCATTCATGAAATAGGATTCCTGGGTACACTCATTCAAATTGGGGTGACTGCATTTTTCCTTTAAATCAAATCTAATTTTTCTTCTTGAAATCTAAATTTGTTACAGAATAACTTAGCATGAATCTAAAAGGTAAGAATGCTCTGGTGCAAATTTTAAGGTCTAAAACGTGTCATTTGCCCCATCTGGGACACATTTGACCGAAAATTTCCTTACAGTCCAACGCTATGGCTACTCGCCAACCGTTGGTGGATCCCCCAGTGACCGCACCAAGAGCGCTAGGGAGAAGCCCGAACCGGGTACCAGCCTTGTAGAGGTGCCATGCCACCGTCGAAAAATTCAGTTAATAAATTAAAATAAATAAAAAATAAATTAAAAAAATAATTAAAATTTCAGATCATGTCTTCACTAAATAAAGATAACACCACTTTTTAGATCTAGGAAAACTTAGAACACGAAAACTTTCGCAAAGAGTAGAGGTGTCATCTCTGCCCTGAGGCAGCATCCCGTCCAATTACACCCTAACAAAAGAGAAACAAATCACTAAAAATGTTGATTCCTAAACACAATATCAATTCAACGCTTAACGAAGCTTTAATAAAGATTGCACTACTTTGCATCCAAGCCACCTCACAAAAAGTGGGCATTTTGCAAAGCTTAGTCAGTCTGCAGCCACTTCCCCCTACTGCAAATTACTCAGTTCAGTTGGGGACAATTTCCCACTGATGTCCCTTGCTACTAAGCCTTTACCACAGAAACATATTTGTAACTCAAAATACCGTTTTTCTAATTCAGTTCCTACAATATCGATAAGGAGAAGAAAAATTGTTTGAAAAGTCGTGTTATAAGCAACCTCATTCACTAGTTCTGTTTTAGGTTTGCATATCTTTGCCTTTTCGGAACGTTCCGTCATCTACGGAGTCGATGTCGACCGCTGTGCGCTACATTTGCCTCCATTAGGAATTAAATTTTGTGCTATCAAAATCACTATCGGTGCCTTGGTCACTGTTAGTGAGTTGATATAACATTACCGGTAGTGATAGTTTCTGTGCGGCCTTTTACTGATAGCTTATCAGCGCTGATAGCTAATCCCTCTATCAGTAAGCTTCTGTGCGCCCAAAATTTTCTATCAGCGCTGTTAAGGTGTTGATAGCGCTATCAACGCTTCTGTGCGGCCACCCCACTGGAAAGACCAAGATTAATGTTATTACTTTACTAGAGAGAAGTTACTCAACTGTACAATTCTTCCAAAGTTAAAACAAATGACAGTCTGCAGGACATAACAAGAAGAGCGTTGGGTAAGTAGGTTCTATTGCGTGATTAACAACAGTGACTAACAACAGTGTTCGTTTGCATGCAGAGAAGCCAGCAGTTATGGCTTGTAACTTGTAAGAGTCTGTAAACTTTTAGCCTCACAGTATTTAAATCCGAAGCGAGCAAAACTTTCGTGAACTGTGAACTACGTATACCAACACGGTACATGTAGCTTGCAGAAAAGAATTCAGGTTATCCCTTTATTTTGAAGAGAAGAATGGAAATCAAGGTCACTGTCTCAGGATAGAAAGGTGAGTTGAGAGAAAACTCCTTTTAAAAAGCAAACTTGCTTCGCTTCTAATCATGAAAGTAAGGGCGTGAATTAGGCTTATCCACAGGTTGTAATTGGCCTGGTAGGCTAGATGTATTTTAAAGGAGGAACGCCGTCGAGATGCCCAGCGTACACAGACCAAAGCAGATCGAAGGTTCTTTAGACCGAAGATCCCGGCCTTGGACGAAACCTACTTCGGGTTAGAAGTAGGGTCAGGATTCGGGTTGGATAGGCCTACAGAAAAAGGTTAAGGATTAGGCTTAGAATTACCATAGGTAGGATTAGGGTTTGGGAAGAATTAGGATAACGGTTAGGATTAAGTTTAGAATTTGGATATTTGGTCTAATGAACCTTCGATCTAACGAACTTTCAATCTAGTAAACCCTCCCCCCTGTCACCCCAAGGCTGAACTTTAAATACCCAAATATGCTTGAGTTCATGCGTACATGCCTATGCTTGTATGGCTTTTTGGGCATGAAGCGGTAGATTTACAAGGTGTGTTGCACCATGAAGGAAACGCAGTTGTGTTTCTCCTTGTAGGCACAACCAGGCGCATATCGGGGGAGGGGGTTTGGGGGACCCCCCCCCCCCCGGTTGAAAGAACTTGCTTAACTCACTCGCCCATACGTCGCTACACTCGGCGTTTGTCAAAAGTGAAATCACACCTAGGGTAAAGGGTTAAAAAATCCTGCATACGCGGATGCCCCTGCCTAGGGCCCCACGAGTACGAGATCGAAGCTCATTTCACGGGCTAAGTACGAGGTAACACTGTCACCCTTGCTAACACTATCCCCTTTGCGTGTTTCAAAGACAACTTGAAATTCTGACTGCTTATCCTTGTGACCTCTTGATAGAGAAGCGTACCTACATTCTGAATGGATATTCAGGCGAATCAGGCCCGTGGCCAGATAAAGTCCTGAGGGGGCGACATAACTCTCAGGGGGCGAAATGTCCTAAAAACCAGTTGCTGGTTGGACCACAGTGACTGCCCGCTCTAACCCGCATAAACCAGCTATTGAAATGACCTGTAAAGGGCTGTCTCAAGCGTTGCACAGACCGTGACATTTGGAAGAATTTTTCATTGGGTCAATTTAAAAAAACAGCCTATTATTTATCACGGAGTGCATGGCACGGTGTAATAACTATGGCTATGAGCTCTCTAAACATGAGAAAATTTGAGGAATTATCTTTTGTATTTAGGCCCTATGATATTGGCCTATGAATAGTAAATCATGGTCGTTACACCGTGACGAAAAATGGACACGACCTTTTATCCCAAAATGTATGCCAAAAACTGTGTGAAGTTTCAAGAGTTTTTAAGTTAGAAGTTTCGTTGTCATTTTCTGTAATGTCTTAGCTCCAGTATGACACCAGACATGTGGAAATTGATTTGTTAATTAAATAATTATGTCATGTAAACTTAATCGGTACCCGTTACACCGTAACTGTTAGTACCAAGGGGTGGAAAAAATTGGGAAGCTGGGAGGCTCCTTCCTGGAAAATCTGAGTATTTGGAAGGAAATTTTGGCAATTGGAGGGAAATTTTCCCTTTTTCTATATGAATATATGGAAACCGTGGAAAATTTGTCTCCCGTCCTTGAAAAAAAAAAACATTTTTACTAGCCCTGACTGTTACACAGTGACAAATGATGTCCGAAACAAAGTCTATGTAAAATTGTGGTACAGGTGGAAATATTGCAAACATCAGATATCACTCTTACTTTGTATCATGTCAGAGATTGGAAGCTACATTCCCCCAAACTGTAATTTAGGTCAATGGAGATGTCACAGTGTAGCCTAACGTTACACTGTGACAAACTTTAATGGGTACTAATTAATGGTGGAGCTGAATTTTCAAAACACTGTGCATGTATTTGACGGTTAGTGGTGTTCTACTAAATTTGCAAATGAAAGATCATTGCAATTGCTTGTATCCTAAAGAAATAATTGGAAAAATATTGATATTTAGTGCTACACTGTGACAGAATATGAGTAGCCTAGATTTAATTGAGGTCAGCGACCTACAACAAAGTACTCTACCCCAAAATTAATGTTATTTGTTCAGTCTCTGAAGCTATACCGTCAAGTTTCTACACAGTTTGATACATTTATGTTGATTGTCTATGCCAATAATACTTCACCCTTTCAGTACTTTCTACATAGTATCTGCAATTAACATTATACTAATTAGATAGGCAGGTTTCAAAGTAGGGATTGCATCGAAAAAAAAACTTCATTCAAAATATAGAAATTCAAACCCTTAGCTCTAATTTGATGCCAAATTAGAAATGAATAGGTCAATTTGAAATTTTGGGAATCATGTCCTGTTTTGCTTGGAACTGTCCTAAAACTAGAATTTTGCAAAGTAAACCCCGTAAAAAAAAAAAAAAAAAAAAACGAAACAAAACAAAACAAAACAAAATTAAAAAACAAAACACACACACATACACACAATTGTATACCGTACTAATTTGGGCTTGAATAATGCAAAAGGTTCCGAGGGTTTTAAAAGGGCAAATAAAGTCACCGTTTTTGAATTAATAGTAGGCCTATAACCTGGTATCCTAATTTTTGTAGGCCCTGAATCTTTCTAATAACATGGCAATATGTTTCTTCCGAATTTGTAATTAGTATACTCTGGATTTGCAGTAGGTTATGCAATAGACCTTATGCGTATGACGACACAGCACAGAAAGTGCCGTGCATATAGACTCTTTTCCCAATAGGAATTACAAAGGATTGTGGGATAGAAGTTTGGTGTGCATCGTTTTTTGCCACAGCAAAATGCCATTGCAGAACTCCATCCCACAATCCATTGTGATTGCTATTTGGAAAAGGGTCTATGGAGGGAAGCGCTTATCATTGCAATTTACGCCAACAAATGCAGACAGCTGATTTGTGTACCGGTCAGATACACGCTTAAGTCTACTACGCTTGCGTGCGAAGTCTCGTGCGTAGAGTGTATTTCATTGTTTACTCTCCAAACTGCAGGACGTCATTGCATAAGGTCTATAGACCATTTATGTTCTGAAACATGTAAGATGGTTGTAAGTGAGATATGTAAGATTTTGGCTGGACTTCCACAATAACGATGTGGCTGCTACTGCATTTCAAGTTACCTGTTCCATCTGTGTAAGTCATGGTAAAAACTCATTTCTCCTGCTTTTCTTTCCCATTCAGATTTACAAATGTGGAAGTCAGTAAAGTACGCCTGCACTGCTACCCTGGCCAGTATTTTCTTGTCCAGTATGAACCATGCGTGGAAGATGTTATTGAAGTCTGGAAAAGTCGCTTGTTTGCTTTCACTGCGCCTTGTTTGCAGGCGTGGTTAAGTTCTAGGCAGGACTGGGGCCCAGTGTCGAGGAATTGGCGGCGAGCGATTGAGGCCACCAGGGGCCTGTCTCTATCTGCAGGCGGCTGTTGATTCAGTCCGAGAGACAGTATTATAGGAGCCTGCTGTACCCCGACGGACTGAAGGAAGATGGGTTGGGACTGTCTGGGAGTTCCGCAACTTATCAGTCATGGAGGTTAGCCATTCAGCGTCTCCGATATGCATAGCATAGGCTACATAGTGACTGCTCAGCCACTTTTTTGAAAATACGGTTTCTGTGCTATGTGACAATTTGTATTGCATACAAGTCAGTGCATTGTGCCAAAGTTGCTTTTATCCTTTCCTAGTCAAAGAAAAAACACCGAAATGGTGATAAACTATGGATGGAGCTACTCGATTTATTAAGCAACTCCGCCCTACTGGATGCAGGTACCGACCGATTCTTTATTGTGTAAATCATGGCCAGCGTGTCAATCAATATTCAATGTACACAGTTGTGCACACACTTCAGTGCTTTTTGAGACGATTCTGTTACGTTGCATATTTTGCAACAGCGCCCCCACTTCTACAATTTGAATAGCTTAAAGAAGGCTTGCCAGTAACGGGTTTTAGTAATTCTAACATTTTAAAGCATTAGGGTTGATGTCCCATCGAAATAATGATATACTTAACGAGTTTGTTCATGTGTGGTTCAGAAAATGATTTAATATGCCAATTTTCTACTCAAGGTATGAATGGAGATGTAGGCATACACGTACACGCTTTGATGTGAGAAATCTGTGACGTCATCAAGCAACACCATGCATTGTGTACCGTTGTGTAGGCGTACGTTGTTGACTCAGTCTCAGTCACGTTCAAATGAAAATGCTTAAATTTCATTATATCTGTTTCCTCCGGAAACCTTTTTCTCTGTTTATTTTGCATTTGACTTTGAATTTTATGTGACTTTCATTGAGGCAGAGTGGTGTAACAACTGATTTGTGAAAGATTTCCTTTAGAGCACGGTTTAAGTTCATTATATCGGTGTAGTGCTAGTGTGTGTAACAGTATATATACATCTGTAATTGACCAATCCAACGTGCTCGCTTCGGCGGCACATATACTAAAATTGGAACGATACAGAGAAGATTAGCATGGCCCCTGCGCAAGGGCGTCTTCGTTAAGTTAAACAACGCAAAGGCCACCACCGCCCCAAAACCTGCATAGTCAGTCCCTCTGCAAACCAGCATAGCGCCACCAATCTTTGAAGTTTATGCAAGGGATCATCTCCATCTATCGATTGTACATTCACGAAGTAGTACAGGAATAGTATGTACCATGTACGTGCTATGATCGGGTATTTGGGGTAATGGCGTGCCTGCGTAGCGCCAGCAGTTTTCGCGCATATCTGTAGATCGTCAATGGTGCAAACGTTGATGAAAGTAGGCTGCGTATTGTAGCACAATAAGTATATTACTTTGATTACGGGACACGGGAATGAATGGAAGAGTAATAGTATAGGACAAGACAAGCATAGACGACAACATGAGAAAGATATGCAAATACATAATATGAAGGAGAGTTACTTTGTTCCCTACGAGTAAAATTAGTTTAGGCAAAGTTGCAGGTAAAACAATTTCTCTTGAAATGGAAATTGTGATTTATTGTGAAATCTTAACGATGAGAATCAAAGGGTCAACTTCACACTTGACTGGAAGAGAGAACAGACAAACAAGCATTTAACTCAACTGTTTATTGATGCTCATATGGGCTCAAATTGCAAGATGGAGTTGTCTGGGTGTATAGAATAGATGTGACCTATCTTCATTTAAAAGCAACACCATATAAATATAAGATTGTATGCACAACACAGAAGTATGGTTTACTTGGTGAATTTCATGCATAGCATGTATAGCGGTAAAGATCACAGGGCATACAGTATCAAGGGCACAGGAAGAAGAAGGTGCATGGGCCGTGGTGGGGTGGGACCAAATAATCCCAGTCAGAGCTGTGGTGGGGCAGGAATATGCTCCCATCCACAAATCATGAATGAAAACCCATTATTTGTTCTCTCTGAAAAAAATGTCAAAAATTTTGAAGTAATTTCCCCATAAAATGTGCTCAAATATTGCACCAAATTGCAACTATGGACCTTCAAATATATGAATTTTTTTCAAAAGGGGAGGGGGCCCCCTCCCCTTAGACCCCACCCCCAGGACGGTGATCCAAAACAACTTTAAGCCCCTTACTCAGTTGAGCACAGCTCAATTCCTATGTAATATGCAGTGTCATTGGCATGGTGGTTGGACTGGATGAATTAATTTATACCCACCCATGCCACTGGCTAGTGCAGTTTTACATTTATTTGTGTAGAATTTATGTTAATGTATGGAAACTTAAAAGTTTAATGTTCAGTGAAAAAATCTGATATATTTCACAGAGGGGACACATGAGTACAGGAAACACATACTAGAGACAGTGAGACACCTAGTTGTCTATACAGTACAATGCTTTCTCACTCTAACACTTCATTACATTTTTATACGAGCCCCAATCCCCAATGCACTCCACTTTAGCCTACTTAACAATTTCTAAACAAACTACACTTTATTTCTTCCTGGAAGGACCTCCTGGTTTCTTCCACCCCTTCTCCTCACGCATTTTGGCTGCTGCAGCTTTTTTTGCCTGGTTGGCTCGCTTTTCTGCTTGCACTGCTTCTACGGCTGGCACCCAAAACTCTGAAGTTTTAAACTCATCAAAAGTCATAGTTTCTGGAGTGCCATAAATTAAGGAATATTTTCTAGGACAGTAGAAAAAGGCAGGATGTCCCTTACGGATGTATGTGTGGTGTAAATTCCCAATACCCTGTACTTTTGATTTAGGTAGGCCACAAGAAGAGCAGAGTCTAGAAGATGGCACAGACATGGGGATGTCATCTGAGTCAACACGAGACCTTTTAGATTTTTTCTTCTTTTTGTTTCTTTTTGTCTTATTCGATTTCTTGGTGTTAAGTCCTAACTGCGCAATCACTGCCTGTGCAACCTCAGTGACCAGTGAGTGTTGAGGGTCTTCATCACTTGATGACGAACTACCATCATCTACCGGTCGCTTTTTGTGATACGGGTCATCAGGTGGTGGTACCTGAAATATGGAAAAAAGTAATACATCATTTAGAATTGAATTAACAACTATGAGTTTCATTTTTAATACTCTTCCAATTTCCACTTTAGATATAATATGCATTCTCTTAGCCAAGGGAGGAATTAGTGTGACAGTGCACCCCCGACCCCACCCCACCCATCACTAGAATTATTTCGACTTCCCCCAGAAAATTAGGAGGTGCTATCAGACTTAATTCATTTTAGTATATCTCCCCCTCATAAAAATATTTTGCCTCCCCACTGAAAGTCATATCAGCCACCTCCACCACCTTGTCTGGCTACTGGTCTATATACAGACATCCTGACACCAACGGGCATGAGGAACAGGGAGATGCACAAGTTTTTAACATGTTACATGTTTAAGAGATGTTCATTGGTCTCCACTGGATTTTATACACACTTAATAACTTGAAAGGTTAGTTTACCAGTTCACTAATAATTTGTTTTAATATGGATGTACCAGATGAACCACTCTCACCTGTTCAATATCTTCTGGTGCTGGTGTGTCTTCTGTGATAATGTGGGTGGGTACAGTGATTGTTTCATCAAGATGGGATGTGAGGTCTCCGACCCTGGCGGTCTGTTCTACAGAGTAATTGATAGAAGCCTGTCCCTCCATACGCCTGTTTAGCTCTCTTTCATACAGTTGTATGAAATGTTTGTTCGTCATCCTCAGCTGACTGCTGTCATCACTAGACCCAGCATACACTAGCTTTCGATATTCTGTCACCACCCTGTCCATTCGGTTCTTTCCAGAATGTTCAGCTAGCAGTTTGTTGATGACAGTGACCATGGCAGGAGTCCACTTGTCAGGATGCCAGTTGGTCACCATGCCTGACAGGGTGTTTTTCCGCAAGCTTGCAACTGGTTGTGAAGTAGATGAGGATGACGGTGCTGATGAAGGGTGTCCACATGACTGCTGATTCCGAATTGATGATGATCCTGGCAGTTGGTTAATATCTGAACCCTGAGATTGACCAGGTGACATGTCTGATGTGATAGATGGTGAAGTTGTTACAGCTGTGGGTAAAGCCGTTGTGGTACCAGTTTCTGTCACAGGGTTAAAAACTGGACTTTCAGCCTGTTAGAAGAAAAAGAGTTTGAAATATTGAATGTGTTACCTCGAGTGTCATAGATACTCTCTTTTTTGTTACTTTTTCTATTTTCTACTGTGTTTCCACAAAACATTTAACCACTGATGATTCATTCCCCCTTTTTAAATACCAGCATGTTAATATCAACTGTTAGCAACCAAGAGTCAATATGCATGATACTTATTAAATGACAAACAAATTCATACAAAAGCCTCCAATACATGAAGGTTGTCTACAGTCACCCTATATCAAAAGGTGAGAT
Organism: Holothuria leucospilota; assembly: GCA_029531755.1. NCBI lineage: Eukaryota > Metazoa > Echinodermata > Holothuroidea > Aspidochirotida > Holothuriidae > Holothuria > Holothuria leucospilota. Next base: position 3,029 of record JAIZAY010001690.1, on the reverse strand, counting down.
AGATGAGATCCCATCTATTTGGTTTTTACACACTGCTTAAAGAGAAAATGCAGTCACCACATTCAGAATTAGTACTTAATCCTAATTCACACATGGCTTTTTTTGATCATGTGACTAAATGTTTCTGTACTGAATTGCTAAATTCATGGAAAATAACTCCTACCTTTACCTTTCGTTTGCAACAGTTATGTTCAAAAAATCTTTAGAGATACTCTTAAGGTAAATAAGAGATTTGCAAAAGTTTGCTGAGTTTTCAAATTTGGGGGTGACTATTTATTGCCTTTAAGCCACTATGCAATGGAAGTTGATAGGGACAGTCTTTCCAAGTTGTGAGCTTTCACTAGCAACAGCTAGACTACTGTTATTTAACATACTTGAGTTTGGCCTTTTGCAATATCACATATCTGCAGCTATACATACCCTAACAATCTCCTCTCTTGGGGAGGCCAACATCTGCTCTAACTCTTGTTGTGTTGCAATGTCAACCTCAAAGTTATCCATCTCTGTCTCATCATACGTGCATGGGTCACCAGAGTACTGAATGTGGACATCTGTCTCATCCATAGATGTTACTGAAACCACTTCCTGAGAATAATCTATGCCAAACTGCTCACCAGTCTCCATGCTATTACAGCAGAAGTCTGGGTATTTCAGCTCGGCATATTCATCCACATGGGCTTGGTTCAGCTCTGCGGTCAACCGTGGATCAAAAGCAGGCAGTTTTAACTTGCGATGCTCTGTCCCACGGCTCCAGTTCCATCTGGCTAGCCCAAGAAATGCCTGGGCCTGGAACAAGGCTGGACTGACCCTTGTTCCGGTCACCCATCGTGCCTGATGAGGATGGAATCCCTCTAATTGTGATGTTCCACGGAGGGGTTGCCACACAGGTAGACGGGTAGCTGCGCTTTCCCTACCACGAAAGTTGATATAATCCACTAGACGGTAGAGTACCCCTCCAGCCTCATCATTGTCACCATCTGGCAAAAAAATAATCATTTGGGTTTTAAATGACTCAGTGGACTTAACTTCCACAACTTTTAGCAGTAACTCAATTCAACAATGATCCCCTGAAAATTGTTCAGTTTTAAGCTATGAATATTAAGGCAAGTACATCATATAAATGATAAAATTTCAAGGTAGAAGAAATCAAAACCTAGTGAATGACTGAACAAAATGGCCAAACAAACGAATAAATGTCCGACCATTGAACGGACAAAACAATGTGGCAATTGCAACTGGCCACCCAAATGACAGATAGGTAGGACATTCATGTTAATAATTTAATAATTAAACCTTAATAATTAGCATCTTACAGCCTTTTAGGAGATTAATACAGTGATTTACTTTTTACCTTTCTCATCACAAACTCACGGTGATACAGTCAAACTATCAAGGGGCAGCATGCATATGCAGAGTACACATCTTTGATTTCATGGACACTGTTTATAGTTCAACATGATACTAAATCAGCATGATACTGAACAACATAATACTATTTAACTGAAATATAAGGACGAAATTTGGCTTAGGTCCCATGCAACAGACACTTGACGCACATCTCCATAAATGAAATATGAAGTGTACCTGCAACTGGACATATGCGAGGATCAGACAAACAACCTCGACGAATATGTGTCCGCTGTAGCTTCCACTCATTAATCATATTGTCTTTGAAGAGAGGAATGCCATTTGAATCCTCCACTGCCTGGAATGCACTAATGACAGCCTCCACCCTGGTCTCGAGTTGTGATGGATCAGGAATGACAGTTCTGAGAAGAGATGAATATAGCATACAAAGTAATATGACGAAAATGTGCCTTAACAAGGAACAAAGTTAGTAACTCATATATATGAAAGAAGATAAAATTATGACTGAAGTCTAAAAGCTTGAAACAAGTGTATTACAGCAAAATTCCACTGAGACACCAGAGTATATGGCAATTTTAATTCATAAGTTACAACACACAAAAAAATGGATAAAGTTGAAACAGCGTACACCATATCTGCACGTCACTTAACATATGACTGAAAAACTATGACTTATATCTCACCTGCAGTGTTTTCTTATCTCTTTCTTGGAAGGATCACCCTTGGCACCAACAGCAGTCCTTGCCTTCTTCAAATTCTGCAGGTCTTGACTGTCAACAATAAAAAAGGCACTAGAGAGCAAACTCATAAACCTGGGGTATGCTGGATGGGCAGATGAAGTGCAAGCCTTTGCAAATCGACGAAGGCAATGAAAACTGTCTAATAGCTCAACCATTTCAGTGTTGTAATGTTGTCGGCATGCACTTTGCCTGGTCACTGTACTTCTGTCAACACACACCAACACACCAGCACTGTTCGGCACAGTGCACGGAGGGAGAGACTCTTGACTGGGTTCCTTGGCATTTCTTGAAGAATACGGTGGAGCAACACAGCACCACTTGTCTACCCACCTAATGGCAGCTTTCGTCACATTTGCTGTCTCGTAGCGCTGTGCAAGTCCTGCATAGTGATTTGCTAACGCTGTCTCAGAATCGGACTCAACCATAACCCAAGACACTACCTCCCAAAACTCATTAAACGTGCAGAAACTCCACATTACGCCACTCAGAAGTTCAACTTTATTTGCCAGTGTCCTGGTGTGGTCGGCCCTCCAGTACCTTCCAAATATCCCCTTCATTAGCCCGTATAGGTATGGCTTTTGTTGCTCATACTCTGTAATTAGTACACCAGCAAGGAATTGGACAGACACACTGATGCCTCTGTAGCCTTTTGGATCTGAGTAATCCCCAAATGGGATGCTTGTTGCTGAAGGGTCCAACCCAGCCGCCCGGTCAAGATTACATCCAGATAGGGCTTGCTCTCGAACAGTCTTGAGAAAATGAAGATATTGGTTGTGTGCCCTTTCATACCTGAGTTGCAGTAACTCCTCTATTTCTTTAGCCATATCCCCAGGGGAGCGACCAGATCTACGCAGCTGATCGACCAGGCTCTTGCACACAGCCTTTCGGTACGTCATCACTGCAGGGAACAAATTCGATCGA
>JAIZAY010001693.1:0-13596 GCA_029531755.1 Holothuria leucospilota | reverse complement strand
TAATGTGGTAGTAATATAATCCATTTATATTGGATTCATAATATAACACATTTATATCACTTTTTATATCATAACCTAAATATATTTGAACTATAATCAATATATTTTGAATTTATATCATAACATAAATATATTTATATTATAAAATATTGGCACAAACGGCACCTCATATGAGTGCATACCCCATAGTTTGCATTATGCCCGAGACGTCCTTTCATTCGGCACTGCATAGTGCATACTTACAGTATAAATTCAACTCTAAAATCATCTTTTGGCAGTCTTTAACTACTTATACCTTTCTCAAGATGAAGACGTAACTTGCAAGTAGAAAAGAGGATACTTTATATATCATGATAAAATTTTAAAATATTGAAGGGAAGGGAGTTAAATCACTAACACACCCCCCCCCCCCAAGTCTTCTGCTATTTTTGGACACGTCTCGGGAGCATTTTACTATAATTCAGGAGTCTGAGAGGACCGCTAAAGTGATGTGACACTTTCAAAAGATTTGTGCTTTCGTACAGACTAAGTGTAAATCTGTTGAGCACTTTAAAATACGTTCGAATTTTCATCGTCCCACCCCAACCCAATGTTGATCCTTCCCTTCAGTCCCAAATTGAGAGGTATTCATCTCGATATTTTGGACTAAACTTTTGTAAACAGGCGCGGATCCAGGTGGGTGCGCACCCGGTGCACACCCCCTTTTTTTGATGACCAACGATTTTTTGAGCCAGTAAATATGAAAAATATGCTTCCCAGACGCCGGGAAATCGCATCTAAGCGCATATAGAATTCAAATTTTGTTGGGAGAGGACCCCAAAACCTCCCGACGTGGTTTCGCGCCTTCGGCGCTCGCTCGTCGGGCTTCGGCCGACGGTGTGTGCGCCTCCTTTCTCAAAATCCTGGATCCGCGCCTGGTAAAGTTCCCTAAACCAGCACCAAAAAGTTAAAATACTTTATTGGTGCGCTCTACGCACATTATAATTGCAATTTGCAATACTGGTATATAGCCATGATAATCAGTAATTCCCCCCAAATAGCGATCCTACGGACGTGATATGATTACGCTTGTTAATCCTTAAAGTCTATTAACCGGTTAAGAACACTTGAACGCCGTCGCCAATATTTGATCAAAACGTTGCAATAGTTCCAAAGCCTTTGACTATTTTGTCGGAGATATTTTGACATTAATTGGGTTATTATGCTTGTATAAAGAGAAATTGATTCTATTAGAGGCCTCATGTCGTTTGGGTTTTTTTTCAGGTGTGACATGACACAGGCCCCTTTTTGAATAAAAAGATTTTCCATGTCTGAACTTAGCATTATGTCAAAACCTAGGATTAATTAAAAAGAAAAAGAGGAGGAGGGTTCAGAAATGACACTTTCAGTTTTGCCTAGTAATATCAGAAAAGAGCCTGAGCCTAAAATTATCCATTTCAGTAGTTTCTGTCAATTTTAAAACTAGTTGCCAATTGAACAGTTCAAAAGTCCAAATTTCATTTACTTAAAAATCTTATAATTTTTTTTTGAAGTATGGTGCGCCAATCAAACATCTCCTATATAGCCAGCGTACATTACAAAATCACATGGCGATGGCTATTCCACCATCGCCAAAGCCAAAATCGCCCACAGACTCAGGCGCGGATCCAGAAATTTTGAGGGGGGGGGCCCAAGATGGAAAACCTCATGTGCACCGAAGGTGCACCACGAGCGCGAAGCGCGAGTCGATACGCGTGGGGTCCAGGGGCCCGCGTTAGGGCCCCTGGCGGGGTCCAGGGGCGGAGCCCCGGTGGGGGTCCAGGGGGCGAAGCCCCCGGAAGCTCTCGCAATATTGCATTTTAAGAGCACACAAATCGGCTCCAGTTCTTATGTCAGTGAGATTTTATACCTTTTCATGTTGCATGGAATTTGATGTGTATGGCTCTGTATCAGTTACTATATGTACCTGCAGAAGTTACGGAGAATCTAAGTTATCTTAAAACTTACACGCCAACATTATGAGCCCGTGTAGGTAACTTGAAATGATTTTTGCCATAATAAGTGTTTTATTTTCGTTTTACGGTATTCGGGTATAGGACGTCAGCTGAAACAATTGCGCGCGAAGCGCGCCGAAAATTTGAATTTACATTTGAAACCATTGCTATGACTAACGGTGTCAATTCCCTTTATGTGTTTCTATCAATTAGAAAGTGGGTTTGATACTAAGTTTTCAGTTCTCATGAGAAGAGGAGGGTGAAAAAAAATGAATATCAGTTGTTTTACATCCTTACAATGCTGACTCTGAAATCACGTTTATGCACACGAATAATTGGCTTATGGTAGAACCCCACCGATGAGTAATGCGAATACGTGTGGGACCTTATTGATAGTAAAAGGAGCAATTCAAGGCTAACAGTGCGCAGATCAAGCAAAAATCAAGAAATATTGAGAAAACTTTGCAAAATCGTGAAAGATTTCAAATGACTTTTGGTAAAAAGTGAGAAAAATAAATCCATCACTTAATAAAAACGTACCTCTCTCCCTGAGCGTAAACAATTGCGCGCGAAGCGCGCCGAAAATTTTCGGTATAGAGCCTCCCGGGAGCTCTGCATTAATTGTATACTGAAAAGGGGGACCAACAGGACTCTCACAACCTTACATCCATATGGGAGGAGAGATGATAGATCACCTTCTTTATGGACTTCTGAAGGGTATACCCTTCAGAAATCTATGACCGATGGTGTCGGCGTGAGTTGGTGATTGGGGGAACCGCAGACAACTGCTAAACCGTGCCTTTTTAGGCAGTGGGATTTTGTATACACTATATACAAGAGTGGGAGAGCCTTTTCTTATTACTACATGAGAGTGCAATCCCTGGAAGGGGTTTACCCTCCCCTCTGAGAAATTTTTGTTAATTTTAGGGGTCCTATATGCAAAATGGTGGTATCTTTGGGTCATTCTAAAGTGATTGTATGTTTAGAAAATGTCCACAATTTAGTGAATTCTAACTTTTGTTCGGGTGAAAGAGGGGAGTAAGAGACGGTTAACATATTGTCTTCAAACCTCCTTTAGTCCCAGGAAAAATCATGGGCGTGGATCCATCTCCAAAAGTGTCTGTGTGTGGGGGGGACTTTTTCACATTTGTGAATCGCCGTCCTGGTGGCGTGGAAGAAGCAGTTGGTGGTAGCCAGAATTTGCGTCACGGGGAGGCAATAAGTTTTGTGATCTTCGGCATTGGGGAGGGGTCTACGGGAAATTTTTCTAGAACTGAATGCCCTCAGATGCGAATTTTTGCAACAAAAGTGTAGGATTTTTAGGTTATTTTTCTTCTAAAAATTTCGTTTTCCTAGGCATAATTGCAGTCTGTTCCATCATTTTTGAATAAGTGAGGGGGACTTTTTGACGATGTCCCCCTTTCCAAAAAAGTGAGGGGACGCGTCCCCACGTCCCCCATGATCCACGCCCATGGGAAAATTGTACACGCAAATATACCTGCGTGGAGTCCACAGAAACATTCTTGGACTATAATAAAACTTTTCCTTTACATTTTAAAAGGATATCCAAGTTTGACAGAGAAAAGTATAGAGCCTCCCGGGAGCTCTAAATTAGTTACAGTATACAAAAGAGGGGCCAACGGGATTCTCACTACCCGACATCCATATGGGAGGAGATATGATATATCACCTTCTCTTTAGGTATAGCAAAATGGGATGATGGACAGGCAAAATTCGTTTCAGAAAAGATTTCCGTCATTATTGAACGTCGCGTAAGATGTTTGGAAAATAAGCAACGGCAATTACGTACTTTCAGTCTTTCAAATCATGTGCTAGACTAGATTAGTCAAAGGTCCCATAATGATGAGAGCCCTACAGAGAAGGAGATGTACTTTTTAGAGAAATGTTGCATTGGAATAATTTCTTGCGTCATAGCTTTGTCAATGGTATATAAAATCGGGTGTAAATACTGTCGTATGCGCGCGAAGCGCGCCGAAATTTTGAATAAAATATTAGTTCATGACAGAACCTGCATTTCAGAACCTACATCGGACACTGTCACTTTCCCACCAACCTATGCTATTTGGAAACGAATCCTCTGACTGAGAATTCTTAAAAAGCACTTTTGCTCTTTTGTTCCCCCGTGAGTAGTTACCGAAAGCTATTGATAATAAGGACAACTCTGACACAAGGCTTGACGCTATAGCGGAGAGTGCGAAAATTTGGAATTTGTCAAGAATTTCCAAAACTTATGATAGTTTGAGAACAGTTTGTGAAAGAAAATGGATAGAACAAATAAACCAGTCATCAAAAATACATCTCACCATACACCCTCCACAGAAATCTGTAGCTTAAACGACTTTTGGGACCATTTTAAAAATTTTCAAGAATCGATGGGGGAGGGGGACACACGTCACCCATTGCCCACTGTGCCGACGCCACTGTCTGTAGCTTAAAAGCCTTTTGAGTTCATTTTAAAACATTTCAGACAGCTTCGAAATCGAATAGGGTATGCACGCCGTTACTTTGCCTGCAACAGCTGGTGCCACTGTGCACAATAGCACTTCACCTGACAGCTTGTCTTCTGTATTCATTCTGCAAGGTCTGTATGGCGAAAACTTTGCCTCTCAATCCCTCTAGATTACAAAAAATTTCACTCTTTAACACAAAATTGTTACTAAATTTCAGTGCAGCTAGCCGAGCCCATACTACATATGTCACGATGTTTACTTATTTAGATCTTAAGTCAAGGATCAGTACTCAGCTATTCACCTGTTTTCGAACATTGTAGCGCTCCTTTCGTCGCCAACCACTTTGAAAGATATATAAAGAGATAATCCAGCGATAGCTCCACCCAACCCCTACAGAAATATATACTTTGAATACGTTCTTAGACACTTTTATTCATTTTTTGCTCTTAATTTTTCTTTCTCCTTTTCTTTTTTTTTTTTCTTTTTCTTCTTTTTTTCTCCTTTCGTTTTTTTTTCGTGGCAAGGGGGGGGGGGGCCCGGGCCCCGCAGGCCCCCCCCTGGATCCGCGCCTGCACAGACTGATGTTGAGGAGGGCGAAAAGTATCATACGTTCAAACCTTGTCCTCCGCCTCTCCCATTGGCCTATAGTTGTCAACAAAAACAATAGAAACTACCCCTGTAAAAATCATAGCCTCGTAAGGTCAAGTTGTTTAAGAGGCGATTTTCCCAAGACATTTGAAAAGAGCTCCCCTATAACAAAAACTCTACTTACTAAACATTAAACATCGTATCATGTCCTCACCCTTTGATCCATTTATCTTCGGACTGCCATTCTGACTTTTTAAGCCTTTCGTAGTAATACCCCAGAACTTCCAAAAAGACGCACAGCTCGCCCAGCGTAGGCCTATACCAGTGTTGTGAAGAGTCACTCAATTTTGCAGTCGAGTCGAGTCAAGTCATTTACCATTTACTACTTTCAATGTGACTCGAGTCGAGTCAGTGACTCGAGTCATAATATTATTCAATTTCTGAACGGAAAATTATGATACAGTTGCTCGAGTCATTTTCCTTTTGAAAATTAGTGGATAGAGTCATGACTCGTTACAACACTGGTAAGCGAATGGGAGGGGGAAGTCGTGGGCTATACATTTCACAGGTGGCTGAACTTGAAGATATGTTTTTGCAGGCCCTGAAATTTTCTACCAAGTTGGCACTAACAATTTTGACTAGAATTTTGTCCTGAAAACGGATTTTTTTTTGGCTCTGAAATCGACAATTTTGGTGCCTGAGGGGGAGCAGGGTGCTGCAGTCTCTTTCCCTACCTCTTGCGCGGTGTTTAGTGGTCAGCTTTCAATGGAAAAAGAGTAGCTGCAGTGTTTACAGATGTGGAAAAAACAGTGGCGCCGCCAGGCTTTGGTGATTGGGGGGGGGGGGGCACAACAGATGATGTCGTAAAGGCACTTCAGTTAACCTCCCAAGTCTGCGCAAATGCTTTTTTTTTTGTGTGCTCCCTGCGTTCGTACACACAGTGGGGATCCTTCCTTACTTCCTTTGTCAGGTGTCACTACACTAAGGTGCCGTTCTAAGGGGAGGGTGTCCCCTTCCCCTTTGAGAAATTTTTGTTTATTTAAGGTTGGTTAGATGCAAAATGGTGCTATCTTAGTGATATTTTTGGAGCTGATCACACACCTGTTTATGGCTGGAAAATGTCCTTAATTTAGTGAATTCTAATTTTTCCGACTGGCTGGATTTTTTCCCCAAGTGAGTGGCGACGCTTAAATATTCCCTTTTTTATGCTCCCTGCATTTGTACAGAGCAGTGGAATCTTTCTCTTGTCACTACACTAAGGTCCTGTCCTGGGGGAGGGGTCTAAGGGAAGGGGTGTCCCCCTTCCCTTTGAGAAATTTTTGCTAATTTAAGGTTTCTTAGATGCAAAATGGTGCTATCTTTGGAATATTTTTGGTGCTGATCATATATAGCTGGAAAATAACCATAATTTAGTGAATTGTAAGTTTTGGTTAGGTGTAAGAGGAGAGTATGTTGTCTTACAGAAGAATACGTCGTCAACAAACCTCCTGAAGACTCCCTTTTGGCTACTTTACCGCTTTCTATTCAGGCCGGTTTTTACCCAAAAATACGTGCGTGGAGTCCACAGAAAACGTTGCTGGACTATAACGAATTTTTTCCTCCCCTTCATTGTGCATTATAAAAGGCATCTAAGGCTGGCAGATACCTGCATAGGGCCTCCTGGAAGCTCTGGATCAAGTACATAAAATGGAAAAATGGAGCAATGACATAAAGGTTATTACCTGGCATCCAAATGATAATTATAAGAGTATGACGCAGAGCACTTTAACACTATCGTATTGTTACTAATTCTGAACGAAATAGAGATGAACAGCTTCCAGCAATGAGGAACGGGCGGGCGGGAGAGTACAGGTGCAGGAAGGTGATATTAGACCTCCCTGATAGATATAGCAAAAGGGGTGAAGGACTAACAAGCGCGTTTTGAGAATTTTGTCGTAAGTGTATTAAAAATCACGTCTGTCAGGGGCGTAGCCAGAAATTTTTCAAGGCGGGCGAAGCCCATAGACAGACTCTCAGCGCTTGCCGCCAACATGGGTTGGCGAAAAGCGCAAGAAAATTTTGGCTCAAAATGCCTCCCAGATCCCTGGAAATAGCACTTCCCAGGCCTATTTACAGCATATATATATATAGGGGAAACACTACCAATATTGTAAAAGTAAACATTAAAAATACCAAAAATACGTTCATGGGGGCTACCCCTCCGCCCCCCCCCCTTGGCTACGCGCCTGCCATCTATACCGATAATGGCCGCGCGCAAAGCGCTCGGTAATTTTTATTAAAATGTATAACGGCAAGTACGTAATTTCAATTTCCAAATCATGCTACAACAACTTAGATTGAAAGATCCCATACTGATGCTAGGTCCCTACAGATGTTGTTATTATAGTTCCATGTATTATTACCTTCATAATGGTCATGAAATGGAGTGCAAACCGTAAAGGCATGCGCGCAAAGCGAGAGAAATTTTTCATTAAATAAGATTTCCATGACAAAACCCTCATTCAAAATCTGCATCGAGGCACTTTCAATTGCCCAACAAAGCTACATGTCACTCAAAAAGCCAGTCTTTTACCTGTTAATTCGTTAACAGCTTTCAACTTTTGCTGCTGCGCTTCTCCGAGAGTTGCTATCAGAAGATATTGATAATATTGAACATTGTGGTAGGGGTTGAAGCGCGCGGAGCGAGCGAAATTTTTGATAGTTTGCGAAGGATTTGCGAAAATTCTGATAGTTTGAGAAACTTTTATGATAGAAAATGATTAAATAGATCTGTCACTCCGTTAGAGCACACCTCACCCTACCCCCTACAGAATCTATAGCTTAATCGCCTTTTGGAATCATTTTAAAATTTTCAAAAAAATTTAATGGGGGAACGCCCCCCATGTCCCCCTCCCCCTGCCGGCGCCACTGGGAAAAAACATGATTCTAGTCTGGCAAATAGAGACACACTTCCAGATTTATCACATCCTCTGAACTTCCTTCCACAAGAAAACATGGGGAGATTTCTTCGAATATTGCTGGAAGTCCATTTCGCCCCTTTTGATTTAACTATACACGCCTTCCCTTCTCACCTGCCCCAAACACTCTGCGAGATGCTGATCAACATGTAGATCCAGTGGGTGATAATTAGTGCAATGACAGTCGAGGGACGCAAGTGAAATACAGTACTGTAAAAACGAATACCTCGCGGCACGGCAACCCTGACTAGAATGCTCTGGGTGCTCTTCGGGAAATTTTCGGGAAGGGGCTAGTTTCCAGAAATTTCGGGAAATCTGGAAAAGGCGTATGCAGTATGGAAATGACGTATGGCTGGACAGAGTGGAATCCTGACTCAGCCCTTAAAGTAGCATTAAAGAAGTGTTATTGAAAATACAAGGAAATACCAAGCCGATTTCAGGAAACTTTAGTTTCCATTTCAGGAAAAATGAATTTAGAATGTGGAAGCACTACTACAGTATATTGCACAGATGAGCTCCGCTGCCAACTTTGACTGAAGCTTGTAACGTGGTCTAACCAGGGAAACCAATAATTGGATTTCACTCAACAAAATAACAAATATTAAAATGGAAGCAGAAAGACCAAACGCACCGAAAGCTTCATATTGGGACATGATGAGGGCATTTTATAGAGATGAATTCAAAAGGTAGGTAATAGGCTATTGCTAACTTGTTGTTGGGTTGAGGCCTTTCGCTTCGAATTCTCAGTGTTACCAATACTAAAAGTTAGGCCTAACGTTACAGTACTAATGCTACAGTGAAGTAGTTACTACGTACAGTACCTTTGACGACAGTATGTGTGCCAATAGCGTGAAACATACAATTACATTATCATGACCATAAAAATATTAAAACATTGACAAAAGTCAATAAAACTTTACAGTAATATTGGACCTTGTCCCATATCTTGCCGGTTTGTACAAATTGGCCTCAACTATTATATCAGTAGGGGTGGTTATTTTAATTATGATTATTTTCATTGTGAATGATGTGTCGTTCTCAAAATAATTCTTTTAGAATTATTTATCCAAGTAGGTAACAAAATTTTGAGGACGACTCTCTTCATAATCTTACAAAAAATAGTAAAAAGTAAGTTATTCATTAGTATGTAATGAACTAGGCTCTTATTGTCTTAAATGCAAACCGGCAAGATCTGGGACAAGATACGTATTTTGTTATAGGCCTAGCCTATGTCTTCCTCCTTGTGCAGTACTTTGGTGTTGTTCGGATTGCGTAATCCGTAGAAAATGAATTTGAAATGTAGGTGGCAGTACATGTAACAGTGCTTATGAAGGAATCTTGAGTCAGTCGCTACAAAAAACAAGCAAATAAAATCCTATAAGTAACCACATTTAAGAACAGTTATGCAAATAATCTTAGAGAAGAATAGGGCTGTGAACATGGGAGTAACTGCAGAATACCCCAGCCACTTTGAAAGAAATTTGGAGTGGAGTCGCAGTCGAAGTGGCAGTGGTTTTATAAGAATAAGTCAACATACATCCTCCATTTACTTTTGCGTAAATTATTCAAAGTCGGCTAGTTGAGCTTCCATTCTGGAGTGGAGTCACAGTATCCAATTATGGTTATTTTGAGAACGAGTCAACATACATCCTATGTAGACTTTTGCAAAAATTATTTTAAGTCCACCGCACCTCCATTCTGGAGTCGGAGTCGCAGTCGCGTTCCCAGTGAACGTTTATTCAACAGCCACCGAGACTTCATTCTGGAGTGGAGTCGTAGTCGCGGTCCCGGTGGCCATTTATTGAACAGCCACCGGGACGCCATTCTCAGGCAGAGTTGCAGTCCCAGTCCTCTGTGTTCTTACGATTTCCACTTCAACTGTGACCGGCGATTAATCGCTTCATGGTCACAGCCCTATGAGAAGAATGTCTTTTCTATCAAAATTTTTAATCAGAGCTTCATCAAAGACACTTTGGTCACCATTTTTGGTAATTTTTGCAAATTTCTATTTCATACTTGTGCTGAAACTTGGAAATTTGGCAGTGAGTAACATTTTGCTTTGAACATCAAAAGAAATAAGGCAAATAATTCTTTTTGATATTGTATGAAGAAAATGCGTTGCTGGTCATCCTTACATTGCAATGACATCGCGCCTGCACACTTTACTGGCATTTAGAATGCAGTGATCGACTCATATGATACAGATCGAGTCATGATTACTTACTATAAATGCGTGTTCACCGATATCTTAACAACATTTGCGAGGTTATTTCAATGCTGAATGGAAGACTTGGTCTTTGTACTGAATATAGAGACTCGATGTACAATATGGTTAAGTTCTGAAGAATACAATCTCCAAAACAGGTTTCACTTTATTGGTACACATACTGTAGACTACTGCCTACCACAGTTGCCTTGGCCTTTCGCAGTATCCATATCAGTTACTAATCAGGCCCCAGGCCTGCGGATTTCACGCGAACGATCGTTCGCGGTCGCGTGTTGGTTACGTGACCGCCAAACCACGTAACCGAAAAATCGGTTACGATGTCCCATTTGACACTCAAATTTCAAACTCTATCTGTGACCTAAAATCTGAAACATTCATTAAGATGGCATTTTAAATTCGATTAGGAAGTATTATCTGATAAAGTACAGACTACCAATTGCGACATTTTTCTCAACATTGCTCTTGCCTGCATATCACAACACCCTAAAATAGATTCGCGAGGAGGCTCACACCTTGCAGCACGTGCTATCGCAAATTGCAATTGCCGATCTCCACACTAGCTGACTGGTATCACGCACGTTACGGTGGACAGGACCGTGTACCAAGCCCATGATTCTCGGTTTGACTACACAAGCGCGGATACACTGCACAAGCTTGTGATTATCGGGCCCCACTTCTGCTTTGGAACTGTCGCACATAGCTCGTAGATCATGAAAGTTGTTTCACAAAATCATGGCCACAGTTAAACACACAGTATGTCAGTAGGGACTCATTGAATGCGTGCGCAGAAGATTTCTTTGTAAAGTTTTTGTCTAATGACGATGTTCAAGGAAACTTCCTTGGCTTATGCAGTCTAACGTGATACTGGAGATGATAAAATAGTATGTGTCAGGACTGATATGGTTTTATCCGTAACTCAGTTAGATCATAAAATAAATGAGAAATCAGCGTTTTGGTCCTTCAACAGTAATTTACTATGATGCTACGTGTACAGTAAAGCCCCGTATTTTTCGGAACTGGCCATCAGATTTAACAATGAATAATATTCATCACAATTACGGCAGAATCCACCAAGTTTTCAGGGCTCCTACTGTACAAGTCAAATTCCACCGTAAATTTCTTTCTGCAGAATATGCAACTAATTTTCCTCGGGGACGTTAAAAGTCATGGGCAAGATGTCAGGAGGCTAAAAATAGCCAAAATGTAAGCATGGGGAAAACATTTTTTTGTATCTCTCTTGTCCAATTTGGAAAAAAAATCGTACGTATTTATTTTTAAATTCTTGCCTAGGATCCATGAGTATGGTTATAAGGCTCAATTTCTCCTTATACTAAAATACGTTAGGCTATTGTAAGTCCTAGTTTCACTAAATCTGAGAAGTTAGTTTCATAGTGAGCTTCTTCCCTAAAAATAACGAGAGTAGACCTTACAAAAACATTGCGAATTTCTGTTTGGGAGTCTCCTACACGTGTCTCTAATACTTTTGGAAATTTATGCCGAATTTATACGCTAGATAGTAGATACCTCTCCAGATCGTTATAGCTTCTCTTCAGCACATACACTCATTTAGTGGGTACAAAGCATTGGTCATTCAGAAGGGTGTAGGCTCGAATCTTGGGAATAAAATCCAGGTGTTTTAGAAGTCTAAAACTTTATTTGTCATATGATCGGTCACCAAAAATAGTAACCAAATATTTTGGGGGATTTTGTCTGCAATTTTGCCAGCCTTTTCGGAGTAATTTGGGGAATGTGTTCACACTCTTTCTTATGGATCCTGTGTGCCGTACTTGAGGCAAAAAGTTGAAATCCTGTACATCCGAATTTCACCGATATTCGAAATACATTCAGTCCCAATGTGTTCGGATAAATGGGGTTTTACTGTACTCCAAACCATATGCTGTTAACCTACACAAACGACATGGCCTCAGCAACAAACATTTTACAGCATCGGTCATTTTTGAATATTGCTTTTCGTATAAGTTTGGACAAATGTTGTGCACTGTGGCAGTGACAGTGCAAGTGATCGCTCGTACACCTACTATACGAAACCCAGTGTGGTAAACTGTCACAGAGTCGTGTTTTCTTTATATTGGGAATACGCAAAAGTGGGTTTTTGCGACTCAACAAAATGGGTTACGTTAGGTTACGTGGTTCAAAAACCACGTAACCTAAAAAATGGTTACCATGAAATCTGAAATCCTCAGGCCTGAGGCCCCTCTGTTACCATAGACCTTATGCCAAAAATCATAGCAGATCGTGAAGCACCATGGGATGGATAATTCCAAACCGGCCAGCTTGAGCATTGTGACGATCAACCACAGGGCTTGACGTAACTGCTATCCTGCTGGCTGGAGGCCAGCAATTTTTGCGTCCTCCGGCAGGGCTGAACATTAACTTTTAAAACAACTTGCCCAGTCGGGCAAGTAGCACCCAGGATTCACTTGCCCTGATAAATTTTCACTTGCCCTGAAACGGCAGACAAACACACACTACACATAGGCCTGGCCCTATCTATGGTCCAGTTAAAACTTAAATGCTAGTACAATTGCAGCGTAACTAGCTGGCGCGGCGGAGCTTAGTTTTCATTTTGAACACCAGGTCATGTGCGGTTGATATATCATTGAGTTGTACATGCAGTGCACAATTACGCTATGATGCTACTGTATCATTCAATCCCTCTATTCCGGTAACGCGTTCATTCTCACCTCAGCAGTAATATGTACACACGTGTAGATGGGGTCATTACGCAGTAGCCGAAGTAGAAAGTTCTCAGATGTAGGCGTAACTAATCCTTACTACACTGTGATATTTAGTATGTACCATACAATAAAGCTCCGTATATGGCACACACTATCATGTAATTGACTTGTATGCAGATAATGAAAAAACGATCGTCGAAGTAAACGTTCTTCGAACGATTTCACCCGATTTCCGTGGACCGTTGCACTAAAGCTAAATCAAGCAAGTGCGATTGTTTTACTCGGATTGCAAAATGAACCTTTTTTCGTTCAGTAATAGTTTTTAAATTTTTAAACTGTCGTGTTTATTTTCACTGTCGCATTAGAAACGGGGGGCTGGGCTAAATCACTCTGTGGCAATGTGATAGATATTTACAGTCGTCTGTTGTGTTTTCCATGTTACACTTTCTTGACAGGTGTGTTGCATTGTGAACTAGGCCTACCCACGATTCTGGACTTGCCCGATCGTGCAAGCAGAGGTAAGAAATGACTTGCCCGACGTAATTTTTACTTGCCCCGGGCACCGGGGCAACGTTAATGTCACCCTGTCCGGGCTTTTTGAATTTCCACCACTGTTGAAAGTTGGCGAAAGTCATCTTTAATGACTCGGGAAAACTGTTTGTTTATTTTGGCGTACATGGC
>JAIZAY010001689.1:0-13607 GCA_029531755.1 Holothuria leucospilota | reverse complement strand
CTTACGGTATCGAGTTGGCAGGTATGCTGCCAGTGCTCCTCGCCAACCCATGGGGAATAGGGGAAACACTAGTAATATTGTAAAAAAAGACATAAAAAAATACCAAATATTTGCTCAAAGATGTTACTTTAATCATGTCCAAAAATAGCTGAAACCACGCTCCGCAACTTTGATCATTGTCAGACTCGGAGATCATGGACCTCAACCACGCCCGTAGCTAGGGTCATATATATTGGGGTGTGAAGTTCCCCAGTTCGGACCGGCTGGATGTTTTTCTAACAGAGTGGCGGCGTGTAAATTGCACTTTGTTACGTGCTCTGCGTTTGTATACAGCTGTGGTGATCCTTTCTTTGTCACTACATAAAGGTGTCGTCCTGGGGGAGGGGTCTAAGGGGAGGGGGACCCCTCCCCTTTGAGAAATTTTGTTAATTTAAGGTTGCTTAGGTGCAAAATGGTGCTATCTGGGATATTTTTTGAGCTAATCGTATATGGCTGGAAAATGTCCATAATTCTAATTTTCTGGCTGCCTGGATGCTTTTACTAACTGCAGTGGCGACGCGTAAATTGCACCTTTTTATGCACCCTACGTTTGTTTCCAACAGTGGGAATCCTTCCTTTGTCACTACATGAAGGTGACGCCCTGGGGGGAGGGGTCTAAGGGGAGGGGTTTCGTAAATTTAAGGTTGCTTAGATGCAAAATGGTACTATCTTTGGCTCATTTTTGGCGCTGATCGAATACGTTTTCAACAACCTTCCTGAAGCCCCCCCCCCCCCCGGCTACTTTTTCGGCAGTTTTTCCGCAAAAATACCTGCTTTGAGTCAACAGAAACTTTCTTGGACTATTATGAAAATTTTCCTTTCCTTCATTGTGCATTATAAAAGGGTATCTAAAGCTGGCAAATGCCTGTATAGGACCTCCTGGAAGCTCTGGATCAATTATATAAATGGGGCAATGGCGTAATGCTTATTACCTGACATCCAAATGGTAATATAGATTATGACGCTAAGCACTTTACATCTATCATACTTTTACTAATTTTGAACGAAAATCCAGACGAACAGCTTCCAGCAGTAAGGTGATGTTAGACCTCCCTGATAGGTGTAGCAAAAGATGTGAAGGACTAACAAGCACGTTTCAGCTTTTTCTTCGTAAGTGTATTAGCAATCACCATCCATACCGATAATAGCTTCGCGCTAAGCGCTCGGTAAAAGTTTTTAAAACTGATAACGGCAACAACGTGCTTTAAAGTTCCAACCTTCCACATCATGCTTACAAATTAGATTGAAGGATCCCATATTCATGCGAGACCCCTGTACAGATGTTTGGAGATGTATCTCTGTTTTCGGAAAGTGTTGTGACCAGAATAGTTCTTTGTATAATCACCTTTTAATGGTCATGAGATGGAGTGCAAACTGTGACGCATGCGCGCGAAGCGCACCGAAATTTTTCATTAAATGAGATTTTCCTGACAAAATCTTCATTCAGAATCTGCATCAAGACCCTTTCAACAAACCTACATGCCACTCAAAAAGCCAGTCATGTAGAGCCACGAAACTACTCTTTACGAAGTGTAGGGGACATTTGATATTGTGTACCCCACCCATCGAAATGTGGGGGGACATTTCCCCCTGTCCCCCCACACTGTTAAAACACTGGGCAATTTTTTGGTTGGGTAAAACGCTTTGGTTATATGTTGGTCACACCTTGTTCATGTAATGATAAAAACTTCCCTTCAATACATGTTTACTGTATTATCCAATCATTGATCAAACTGGTGACAAGATTACATTCAACTGTTGGGCATATTTTTGCTTTACCTACTTGTTAGGAGATTAATTGCTATTTACCATAATGTTTGCTTAAAGTTGGGCAAACCGTTTGCTACAGTTTTTGTGGGGAGCAACCACAGACTTGACTTCATTTGGCTTCGCATTTCTGCTGATAAGGAGACATAGATTTGAGGCACTGAAAAACCCTTTTGGAATCTTTGACGGACGCTTACAAAGAGAGGAACACTCGCACATTCTGTTTGGCCACAAACTTGGGGTCTATTTCCCAAAAAGTGTAAAAATAGTACTTCGAACTAGCACACGTTCGTGTGAGATTCGACATCTCAAAAAGAGCGCTGATAAGATATCTAATGAGAGACCAGAATCTATGGTATTATCTTTTACGTTCGAAAGTGCATTCATATAGGTGACGTAAATTTGTTTTTTTTTTTCATAATCACAGATGTGTATCACTAGTGCTTTGTTATGCAACAGGAACTGTAGATCTAAATTATGGCTGGTGTTATTATGTGGTGATAGAAGTACAAAACATCGAAGCATCAGTGCCTTTTAAACCTGATTGTTTTGGACATTACGGATAAAGATGACAAGCCAAACAGATTAGACTAAGGCTTTTGGATTTTTAGTGGGTTGCCACGACCTGAAATGTGTCTCGGTGTGAGTGCACGCTGAAACGTGTTTTTCAACGGACAATGTCATATTTTAATTTACATGCACAATATTACATTCTAATTAAAATTATAAAAACCACATTATGCACAGACTTCTCACGGCCTCATTAACCAGTGATTCGTTATAACTGTAACAGAAAAAAGATAGGAAACATAGATTGGTCAGTATAGTGCACAATAAACATCGAAGGATAAACTGCCCAATTATTGGTTTATATCTTTCCCAATAAATTGATAAAATTTCAACAAATGTTGGGTAGAAGTTTACCCAACGCTCTTGGGAGAGAAATGCCCAGCAGTTATTCACTGGTGATTTGACCAACAAATGGTCAAAGTTTTGACCAATTATTGAGGCAATTTTGTACCCAACTTAGTTGGTCACTTTTTACTACCTTTTTGAGGTTGTTATATACACGCCCAATATTGGGCAAGAAGTTGGTCAAATTTTGCCCAATTTTTTTAACAGTGCAGGATTGACGCCCATGGTTTGCTCCAAGGATATCTGAGGAAATTACACTCACAACCGTAACAAAAGTCTGGCAATATTACAGTTTTTGCAGGTCGGAAGGCACTTAAATGTTAGGGTGAACGAAATCCGGTCCCTCTATGCTATACATTCCAAGTGGCGGGACTGAAAGGATGAGGGAAGGGGGAACAACTGACACCATATTACACCTATAAATTTCCTTATATTTATAATACCTTTTCTTAATGTATTTCATACCCCCACAGATATCAAAGCCTGCCTCTGGTCCAGGTCTAGCGAAACCCGTAAAATTTTACCTGGGGGTACACTGGGGATGTTTGTTGGGTTGTTACGTTAAACAGTAGTGGAGATTTGTACGGAAGCGTAGAAGGGACATGCAAAAGAAAAAAGAATTATCTCGGCAAAATGACACTTTTCGTAAAATTGACATTTTGACGACTTAACTAACTCGTTAAAATGGCAAAAATCTGAAATTTGTCATTTTGACGTGATTCAGCATCTTTTCAAAAAGGACACAATTTTGGAAAAATTGACATTTTGACGAGATCTATGAACTCGTCAAAATGGCAAAATTCAGAAAATTGACAATTTGACGAGATCGAACATCTTGTCAAAATGGCAAAGTTCAGAAAACTGACATTTTGACGAGATCGAACATCTCGTCAAAATAGCAAAATTCGAAAATTAGTCATTTTGCCTTGTTAGAACATCTCGTCAAAATGGAAAAATTCAGAAAATTGTCATTTTGCCGAGATAAAACAACTCGTCAAAATGGAAAAATTCGAAAAATTGTCATTTTGCCGAGTTAGAACATCTTGTCAAAATAGCAAAATTCAGAAAATTGTCATTTTGCCGAGTTAGAACTTCTCGTCAAAATGGAAAAATTCAGAAAATTGTTATTTTGACAAGATGAAACAACTCTTCAAAATGACAGTATTCTACGGAAAAGGTTAAGGTGCCGTCAAAATGTTAACATAAGTGCTTAGTAATTCAACAAAATGATTTTTTTCACACATTATCTCACCATTTTGCAAAATATAAATGACGAATTACGAAGATAGTGCAACTTGACCAGTTCATCATTTTGCAGAAAAAATGATAAATTACTTATTTTTCATAGCTAATCAATTCAACAGTTTGCACAAAAATGACGAATAACTTGACAAAAGTTATTATTTCCACATTTTGAAGAAGCAAAATAAAACGCGTTTTCATGAAATCTAATCAATTAAAACTGTTCTCAAACCCAGATTTTCTCTATGACTGTGTGTTAGCGGCAATCCGAACTCTAAAGGCGGAGGGGAGGGGGTAACACTTGCAAAGCGCCCCTAAAATTCGAATTGGGGTGGGGCAATGTAAGTTTTATGCAGGCGAGTAGCCAGACCATTCGGTCCGGGGGAGGGCAAAATAAAAATTATCGTCCCATTTTCATACATTTCAAACTAATTGTGGAGGTGGCGCCCCCTCCCCCGAGTTCTTTGGTAGGCTAAAGTTCACCACCGAGTAGGGGGCCGGACGAACCCTGAAGCTCTGGAGTAGTAACAAGATTGTGGGCATTAGAATGAAGCTTTTAATATTTAAATGCCCTTATCATGGCCTTATCATTATTTTGTAGACTTTTCAGCGATATGAGTAATAGAAAAGCCAAGAGAAGTATCCTCAAGGAGAGGACTCGTCCCACCCCCCCCCCCTTCGCTAAGTGCCTGTCCCATATTACGGTGCCGGAAATGGAACTCCGTGCTTTACAACTTGCATCTAAACAATCGGTACGTTTACACAGATCGATGGTGATACAAATTTTACTTTGAAAGTTTGGGGAGGGAGAACTTCCCCCTGCTGCCTACTGCCATGGGGCATTGGTGGTTTCAATCATAATGGAAGAATTTCTACGAAGCAGTGACAAGCTGCAGGAAGTAACCCGAATCCCGAAAAAATCGAGAAGAAGAAAACAGCGTTGAGACAACGTTTGAGACATTTAATTGTAGCCTGTTGTTTTTCTTTAGTTTTAAATGCAGTATGTTCATTACATAATTTTTTTCCTACTTCCCCCAGGTGCTTGTTCTTTCCATAGAGCAGGATATCGAAACCTATATCCTGCCCTGTGGCTCTTTCTTTCATGTTTCATTTTTGTCGCTGGTCTGGGACAAGTCACCCTCAACTTTTTTATTAGTGTGAAAAAAAGCACGTAAGGTAGTGTCGATTTTGAAGGTTATAGAGTATACGATACTCCAAAAATCAATGAAATGTTTTATGGGTAGTTTTTACATAGACAGGGGCAAGGGCATCGGCAGTTTAAGTGTCACTGGGAAGTTAGTTTCATTGGAGGCTGCATCTTGGGAAGCTGTGGCCGGCGAAGCCTTTAACCGAAAGCTTCGAAGGCGCGAGGCCGGAGGCTGGGGACTGAGGGTCCTCTCCGAGTGATTTTTCTTAAATTTGACGGCTTTTGCCGTCATTCTGGACCATTTCTTGAGAAAATCCTGCTTCTCCCAGATGTAATTTGAAATGCTAATGAAATACTTTTCTTATGATGATCGCAAATGTAACATAGTAACGGTCAGTCAATTTGCTGGTGGTGGTGGTAGTTGGTGGGGAAAATGAACAGAGAGAGGGGTAGCGAAGGCTTTCGAAATAGTAATTTACTCAAGCTGTCCTACAGGACAAAAATAACGAGGCCATCCTACCCACCAAAGTTTTTCCTTCGCACAACAGTACAGCAGTAATAATGAGACATCAATTTATATAAGGCTCATGCAAAGCACGCAGACAAATTTATCGAGAATTGCGATTCCCTATACACGGATAGGGCTTGGGATTTGTTTGCAAGGGCCATGGTGCATTTAATGATGTACATTAGTACTATCAGTGACCCTTATTTCAGAGCTTCAAGTCACAATAGTGTGGCTCGTAGGAGCATGTTTTGAAAGAAATATTTCGGTGCCAGACAAATTTTTTAAAAAGCCGTTTCATGATTACGATTTGTTTCGTGGAACAACAGGCCATTCGATATGACAACAGTGTGTTTACAGAGCAACACCGCATGCGATCTGTGCTGACTTATGGGCAACACAACACAGTTTCGAACGACAGCACTCGTTTTGAAATATTTTGTCAAGTCATAAAATATCCTTTTTCTAGCTAGTTGGAAATTCAACAATCGTTTTAACTTAATTTATCTTCTAAAAGTTTTAGAACGTCCAAAAACTAAAAGACTTTGTCCATTCGTGTCGTGTCGCTGAGGAATTGGGAGTTGGCCGCATAAGCTTTCGCTTTTAAACAGATGGACTTAGTGCCTGTTCTGCCCACTATACAAGAGAGGAAATAAATGAAAAACTGGTCAACTCAATGATTTGTTGAAAATTCGGGACAGGCAACTTCCATATCCGAACTAGGTGGATGGGTCCGATCCAGCCAAGGCTTAGTTTTTGTCGGTCGGATTCGATCGGAGAGAAAACTAATAAAATATGGCCACCTTCCATGTCAACATACCAATAAACAGCCCCTTGTCAGCAAATGACTGGGTTCGTCACGATGCCCCCTTGTGGGCCCGACATGGCGAAAACTAGACCCTGTGGGCCTAATGAAGATATGGTCACGGTGCTCCTGTGGGCCCCACATGGGAGAACTTGTCCTTTGAAAATTCAATATAAGCCCACCCCTGCGGCTTACTGCCCAGCCCATGTCGATGAAAAACCGATAATGCCCACAAACAAACCATGTGAGCCCCATGTGGGCATGTTGTATTGGCATCGCTGAGTATGTAAGACATACGGAGGTTGTTTTGCTAACAGCTACAGTGTTGTCCGATTACAAAGAGGGCAAAGCTCCCAGTTCTTGAAGTCTGGGTGGTTGCAGGAGGTTTCATGCCATGAGATCGCAAACGAGAGCCCCTCTTACTTTTTTAAAGCCAGATTGCGCCCCGTCGCAGAAGGTCCGAAATGTTTCGTTGTCAAGTTGGTTCTATTTAAAAGAAGGGTCTAAGCTCAAATCAAGTTTTGATATATTAGAGGGGTACTTATTCTAGGCGTTCTGGTGAAACTTGCATTGAAATCCGATGTGTGGTTCTCAAGATATTAGCAGTTAAAGTTGTCACATTTTCAACACAAAGTGAACTTGAAGCATGCTCATATAACTTCATAGCCTCATATTAATGAGCAGTCTTTTGTTTGTTTTTCTTTAAACTTTACGACCAATTTTCTCCTCCACAATCCCATGTTATTGGAACGTGATTGCATGAGAAGCATGGAAGTTTTACAAACTTCACATTCCACATGCATGGGGAGGTCCTATCCCTCTTAACGTCAAGGTCAGCACAACAGACTGAAAAAACAAGGGAAACAAAGCATTTCTCATCAATGTGAGGAAGTGATATAACCCCTGCTTATACGTCAAGCACACTTTGGGTCACAAATGTAGTAACTTCATTTGCTGATATTTTGAGTCCTACATCCCCGATTTGAATGAAAGTTTCACCAAATTGCGTAGACTGAGTTCCACTTTCACACATGAAAATTCATTTTTTGCTTGAACCCTTCCTTTGAGGATAAATACCAGAAAAGTCGAGAGTACTTACTGCACTTGTTTCGCTGGGCTAAGCAGCCTCACTAACCATAGTCTTAACAGTTGCAATAGCATATCGGAAAAATCGGAACCAAATTCGTTATAAGGATATTCAAATTCTGGCTTCAACAGGTAAAGCAATTGCGTCGGTCTCATCCAGTATTTGATTAATAACGTTTTTTTTTTATTTTTTTATTTTTTTCAAATATTTAGTAATACGAAGTTTACTGAGACCTGAGCTTGAGAATTGACCTGCTACCGAGAAAATAATACGTCAATATATATGAGCTATGTGACTTGATCAAGGGCAGCAGCCCCATTTGACCTTTGTTCTGACATTGGCAGTTGTAATCATGAAACGGCTTATTGTATTAGTAAGCTTTCTGGAGGGCGAGCGCGCCGAGAAAAATTTCCTAGCATTTTTATGGTATCTGATATTAATGTTTTGCTTCATTTAACATTGCAAAATTTAATCATAATACTATTGGGCTATTAAAAGGTTTCTCACAATTTCTCTGGTCTCGCTTCCTTTCGCTCATTTTTTTATTATTTGTATTATACTTTAAGCTCTGGAAAAAGTGTTTTC
This sequence comes from Holothuria leucospilota, assembly GCA_029531755.1. Lineage (NCBI taxonomy): Eukaryota > Metazoa > Echinodermata > Holothuroidea > Aspidochirotida > Holothuriidae > Holothuria > Holothuria leucospilota. The sequence goes on along the minus strand of JAIZAY010001689.1, from coordinate 5,515 downwards.
CCCCTGCCCCCCGTTATCCCGCCTATGATGGCTGGAGAGGGATGCATGAGGTTTTGAAAAAATTCTGCTCAAACTGTCCTGTAGGAAGGAGTAACGATAGCCTACAATTACGTGCGATTAATAAGCATCCTGAAATAAAATGTCTTAAATGACTGTTTTCTTTTCTTTTTGGCGCTTCGCGCACCCGTTAAGTATTGTTTCACGATTTCTTCATGTAGAACATCTTGCGTTTTCCATAGCTTCGTAGAAACTTTCCATTATCATTGTAACCAGCCAGGAGCCAAACCCCCAGTCATCATAGAAATGACATGTTTTCCTGAGTAAGACTTTTACAAAAATGGACAAATTGTGTTTTTGTGAGTGTACGGTGCACATACGATGACTTTTAATAATAGCATCGGCTAGGGACTGTGGGGAAGACGAAAGGGAGAGGGGCCTGGAAGGCCGGAACGGGACGAGGGATAAAACCAGGCAGACTTAGCATGGAAAAGAGGAAAGAATGAGGGAACAAAGAAAGAGAAGGGAACGTAAGAAGGCTCTGTCGGGATGGATGGACCAAGATGGAGGCAGGCAGAGTTACGGGAAAGAAAGATAAGGACGGAAAGGGGGAAGGAACAAATGATAAAGGGAGGCTGGGAGAGTGGGAGAGGGAGGAGAGACAGCTACGGTCCAGATCTTAAGTTTACATCGCTATCAATAAGTTGTCCTTTAATCACTGTCAAGGTGACGGCTTTCTTTAATAGTCACACAATGTGTGCCACGGAATGTGGTTTAGTGTCAGAACCCCAATAAGTGGGTAAAGAAAAATTTACAAGAAAAGTGAAATTAGGAGTCAGTGAATTTTAGTATAATGGATAACTTTTGCAATGCTAAATGAGGCAAGAAATTCATAATTCTAAAAGGCCTTTTTGGCGCGATTCGCGCTCATTTAATCGCACATAATTGTAGCCTATCGTTACTCCTTTTAATAGGACAGTTAGAGCAGCATTTTTGCAAAGCCTCATGCATCCCTTGCCTACCATCATCCCTCCTCCGGGGTGCGTATCAAGGGGGAGAAACCCTATCTTCTCGGCAGAAAAATGAAGAAAACAATTGAAAAATAAAGCAACAAAGGAGAGGGAAGGAAAGGAGAAGAGAGACAATAGGAAAGAAAATCAACTTTAATGAACTGAAGAAAACAGATTTTCGGTAGGCCAGCTATGATCTTAAAAAGTTGTTTTTTGGCGTAACTATTTGTTTGTTTTATTATTGCTTCTAGTGGGAATACTTGAATGGATAAATTCTTACAAAGCCCCGTGCAACCCCTACCATAACCCATCCTCCCCCATCTACACTCACCCTATCCCGTGCACCATCACTAATCGATCGACCGAAAGTCCAAGTAAGGTTATTATAAAGAAAAAATGATCAAATTTGTGATTCTACAGTCTGTTTAGTGCGCATCCAATTCCATTTGAAAAAGTTAAAGGAAGGGTTCGAGCAAAAAATTAATTTTCATATGTGAAAGAGGAAATAAATCTACCCAATTTGGTGAAACTTTCATTCAAATTGTCATTTAGTACTGGAGATACCAGCAAATGAAGTTACTACATTTGTAACCTAAGGTGTGCTTGACGCAAGCAGGGATTATATCACTTCCTCACATTCATGAGAAATGCTTTGTTTCCTTTGTTTTTTCAGTCTGTTGTGTTGACCTTGAAGTTAATAGGGATTGGACCTCCCCATGTGGAATGTGAAGTTTGTAAAACTTCCATGCTTCTCATGCAATCACATTCCAATAACATGTGATTGTGGAGGAGAAAATTGGTTACAGTAAAGTTTAAAGAAAAACAAAAGACTGCTCATTAATATGAGGGTATGACATCATAGTTGCTTGCTTCAAGTTCACTTTGTGTTGAAAATGTGACAACTTTAACTGCTAATATCTTGAGAACCACACATCGGATTTCAATGCAAGTTTCACCAGAACGCCTAGAATAAGTACCCCTCTAATATATCAAAACTTGATTTGAGCTTAGACCCTTCTTTTAAATAGAACCAACTTGACAACGAAACATTTCGGACCTTCTGCGACGGGGCGCAATCTGGCTTTAAAAAAGTAAGAGGGGCTCTCGTTTGCGATCTCATGGCATGAAACCTCCTGCAACCACCCAGACTTCAAGAACTGGGAGCTTTGCCCTCTTTGTAATCGGACAACACTGTAGCTGTTAGCAAAACAACCTCCGTATGTCTTACATACTCAGCGATGCCAATACAACATGCCCACATGGGGCTCACATGGTTTGTTTGTGGGCATTATTGGTTTTTCATCGACATGGGCTGGGCAGTAAGCCGCAGGGGTGGGCTTATATTGAATTTTCAAAGGACAAGTTCTCCCATGTGGGGCCCACAGGAGCACCGTGACCATATCTTCATTAGGCCCACAGGGTCTAGTTTTCGCCATGTCGGGCCCACAAGGGGGCATCGTGACGAACCCAGTCATTTGCTGACAAGGGGCTGTTTATTGGTATGTTGACATGGAAGGTGGCCATATTTTATTAGTTTTCTCTCCGATCGAATCCGACCGACAAAAACTAAGCCTTGGCTGGATCGGACCCATCCACCTAGTTCGGATATGGAAGTTGCCTGTCCCGAATTTTCAACAAATCATTGAGTTGACCAGTTTTTCATTTATTTCCTCTCTTGTATAGTGGGCAGAACAGGCACTAAGTCCATCTGTCCATTCCTCAGCGACACGACACGAATGGACAAAGTCTTTTAGTTTTTGGACGTTCTAAAACTTTTAGAAGATAAATTAAGTTAAAACGATTGTTGAATTTCCAACTAGCTAGAAAAAGGATATTTTATGACTTGACAAAATATTTCAAAACGAGTGCTGTCGTTCGAAACTGTGTTGTGTTGCCCATAAGTCAGCACAGATCGCATGCGGTGCTGCTCTGTAAACACACTGTTGTCATATCGAATGGCCTGTTGTTCCACGAAACAAATCGTAATCATGAAACGGCTTTTTAAAAAATTTGTCTGGCACCGAAATATTTCTTTCAAAATATGCTCCTACGAGCCACACTATTGTGACTTGAAGCTCTGAAATAAGGGTCACTGATAGTACTAATGTACATCATTAAATGCACCATGGCCCTTGCAAACAAATCCCAAGCCCTATCCGTGTATAGGGAATCGCAATTCTCGATAAATTTGTCTGCGTGCTTCGCATGAGCCTTATATAAATTGATGTCTCATTAGTACTGCTGTACTGTTGTGCGAAGGAAAACTTTGGTGGGTGGGATGGCCTCCTTATTTTTGTCCTGTAGGACAGCTTGAGTAAATTACTATTTCGAAAGCCTTCGCTACCCCTCTCTCTGTTCATTTTCCCCACCAACTACCACCACCACCAGCAAATTGACTGACCGTTACTATGTTACATTTGCGATCATCATTAGAAAAGTATTTCATTAGTATTTCAAATTACATCTGGGGGAAGCAGGATTTTCTCAAGAAATGGTCCAGAATGACGGCAAAAGCCGTCAGATTTAAGAAAAATCACTCGGAGAGGACCCACAGTCCCCAGCCTCCGGCTTCGCGCCTTCGAAGCTTTCGGTTAAAGGCTTCGCCGGCCACAGCTTCCCAAGATGCAGCCTCCAATGAAACTAACTTCCCTGACACTGTCGATACTGTCATTTTGAAGAGTTGTTTCATCTTGTCAAAATAACAATTTTCTGAATGTTTCCATTTTGACGAGATGTTCTAACTCTTCAAAATGACAATTTTCTGAATTTTGCCATTTTGACGAGATGTTCTAACTCGGCAAAATGAAAATTTTTCGAATTTTGCCATTTTGACGAGTTGTTTTATCTCGGCAAAATAACATTTTTCTAAATTTTGCTATTTTGACGAGATGTTTGATCTCGTCAATTTGTCAGTTTTCTGAACTTTGCCATTTTGACGAGTTCATAGATCTCGTCAAAATGTCAACTTTTCCAAAATTGTGTCCTTTTTGAAAAGATGCCGAATCACGTCAAAATGACAAATTTCAGATTTTTGTCATTTTAACGAGTTAGTTCAGTCGTCAAAATGTCAATTTTACGAAAAGTGTCATTTTGCCGAGATAGTTTTTTTTTTCTTTTGCAAATCCCTTCTACGCTCCCGTACAAATCTCCACTACTGTTTAACGTAACAACCCAACAAACAACCCCAGTGTACCCCCAGGTGAAATTTTACTGGTTTCGCTAGACCTGGACCAGAGGCAGGCTTTGATATCTGTGGGGGTATGGAATACATTAAGAAGAGGCATTATAAATATAAGGAAATTTATAGGTGTAATATGGTGTCAGTTGTTCCCCCTTCCCTCATCCTTTCAGTCCCGCCACTTGGAATGTATAGCATAGAGGGACCGGATTTCGTTCACCCTAACATTTAAGTGCCTTCCGACCTGCAAAAACTGTAATATTGCCAGACTTTTGTTATGGTTGTGAGTGTAATTTCCTCAGATATCCTTGGAGCAAGCCATGGGCGTCAATCCTGCACTGTTAAAAAATTGGGCAAAATTTGACCAACTTCTTGCCCAATATTGGGCGTGTATATAACAACCTCAAAAAGGTAGTAAAAAGTGACCAACTAAGTTGGGTACAAAATTGCCTCAATAATTGGTCAAAACTTTGACCATTTGTTGGTCAAATCACCAGTGAATAACTGCTGGGCATTTCTCTCCCAAGAGCGTTGGGTAAACTTCTACTGGATTCCCACTGTTGGAAACAAACGTAGGGTGCATAAAAAGGTGCAATTTACGCGTCGCCACTGCAGTAAGTAAAAGCATCCAGGCAGCCAGAAAATTAGAATTATGGACATTTTCCAGCCATATACGATCAGCTCAACAAATATCCCAAAGATAGCACCATTTTGCACCTAAGCAACCTTAAATTAACAAAATTTCTCAAAGGGGAGTGGTCCCCCCTTAGACCCCTCCCACAGGACGACACCTTTATGTAGTGACAAACAAAGGATCACCACAGCTGTATACAAAACGCAAAACGCATAACAAAGTGCAATTTACACGCCGCCACTCTGTTAGAAAAACATCCAGCCTGTCCGAACTCTGGGTCTTCACACCAGAAAATATATGACCCTAGCTACGGGCGTGGTTGGGGTCCATGATCTCTGACAATGATCAAAGTTGCGGAGCGTGGTTTCAGCTATTTTTGGACATGATTAAAGTAACATCTTTGAGCAAATATTTGGTATTTTTTATGTCTTTTTTTTACAATATTACTAGTGTTTCCCCTATTCATATGCAGTAAATAGACCTGGGAAGTGCCGTTTCCATCGATCTGGGAGGCATTTTGGACCAAAATTTTCTCGCGCTCCGCGCCAACCCATGGGTTGGCGCGGAGCACTGGCAGCATACTTGCCAACTCGATACCGTAAGGGGACAAATTGTAGGCCTACCATATCAGGAACACATGGTATCTAGTGGTAGGCCTATGTACAAAAACAAAACCTTACACTTGTTTGAAGCTGT
>JAIZAY010001421.1:0-15015 GCA_029531755.1 Holothuria leucospilota | reverse complement strand
AACCAAAATAACAAGTGTGAGGGCAGTACAACTCAATGGACTGATCAACCTAAGACGACTGGACTGTGTCAAACAACAGAATCACGTATTTTTTGGAAAGTTCTGGATTCAATGCCGGAGTTGAAACTTCGTCTCCTGTCCTCGAACCGTCTCTTGTATTTACCAGTCAATAAAATGTACATTCAAGCTTGCGAATCAGGCGCCGGAAAGATAACTGATTTGAAATTCTTGATCCTGTAGCGGTTACCGGACTTAAACGGTCCGACCGTGTTATACTTGGTGTCAATAACCATATCGAAGAACCACCGTACCCGAAGGTTATGATTTTAATGTGACGTCAGTTTACGAAGTTATCCGTTCGACAGAGAAATTGGGGAAGGAGGGGACAACTGTTCTTTGACAAGTTGCCAAGCACGAAGGCCAGTGGGGTCTCACAAAGGGCCGCTAAAATGTCAATTAAAATGAATACTGCTCTACTTACAAAACAGGAAATCGTACAAAACATAAGCTAATAACACAATAAGGAAGATGAAAGTTAATTCCACTTGCTGTCAACCAAACTGAATTAGCATACCACTCGTAAGTTTGGATTAACGTATTCCCTAACATTTATTCGGTATAGTAGCTTTTTCGTATCAAAACATCACTTGCACAATAATGCAATGTTTTCTCCCTGGGTTTACCTGTCCTTTTCTGCATGTATGTTTTCATATCCCGGCCCTGCCTTACCTCTGGACTATAATTTTGTTTCACATACACTGATTAAAGTGAAAATGGTAACACAACATTTTCAAATGATGATAACACTAGGCACGGATTTTATGGAAAGAGGTCTAGATCTAGGTTCTTTCTGTTTTGTTTTGTTTTGTGTTGTTTTGTTTTGCTTTGTTTTTTTTTTTTTTTTGATCTCCCCGTGAACAAAAACGAAAAAGTAAAGGAATATTAAAAAAAAAGAATCAAAATGACGAGCAAAAAACAAACAAAATAAAAACAAACAAACAAAAAAACTCACCAACAAGCATGCCGAAAACAGAATTCCTGTATTGGCTTGGTGTAGCATGTAGTTGAAAATGATTTTAATGAAACTTTGTTCTCAGGTGTTGTGTTGGAATGACCCGAAAAAGATTTGTACCAACACCTTTAGCGACCTTTTGGTTACAACACAACCGACGTTTTTAGGTCATAAACGGGTGCCTCGGTAGCTGCGTACGGAAGAAGCTAACAGCAAACCCATTATATTTGCTGAACAAGATTGAACGGGAAAATTCCAGGTGATGTCAATGTTTCCCAATTCTGTAAATATTGTTTTTTAGATACCTTGCTCTTTGTGGAAGCAAACTTTTGAAACCGTTTACAGTAATGCTTTGGCTGTTATGTGAAAATTCGCGAGCTTGTCCCTTCAAGTGTGCAATTTTAAGTCGAGAGCTTTTGATGTAGTCTCCCCCACTTCATGACTTTTTTTACTAAATCATGTCGCGATCACCTTCACTCACATTCGTTATTCTGATTTCAACTGGCAATGTTAAAATACCCGTAGTTTTTTGTTTATTCTCAAACCGAAAAATGTTTTTCTAACTTTCTAATCTTAACTGCAATACAAGTTACCTTCTGTTTTACCCAGGCACGTAGGTAAGTGAACATTTTACTTCAAGATATGTAAATACATTTCAATATAATAAGTCCCTGACCGACAGCAACAATTAATGTGTAAAGCTTTAACGTACAAGGTCTTATTTGAGTTTTATGTAGTATAATTGGTTTCATCTTTTTGTAATTTAAACACAGATGCCTTCTTGTTGGATCTTGACATGCCATGCATTCTTATTAGGATACCATCGACAGATATTATTGGTGATCCCTAAACAGGACATTTGGCACAATTGGAAATGCCTGTAACTTCCATTAATATATAGGTACATAGGTTACTTCAAAGCAGTGTAAAACAATTAAACTGGCAATTCAATGGATGTGTTACAGAGTGTAATCATCAATCATAAAACCCAAGTTTTACGAGGGGGCGTTTTAAGTACTCTCAGTAAGGTAATGTTGAATAATGTACATAAAGGGTGGTGGAGGGGACGTCCCAAGCTAGCAAGATCCCCTTTTAGGTCCAATTTTTTTTTTCATTAAATGGCCCCAAAGCTGCACTGTAAGTTTATGTGTACTATTCTTGAATGTAAGCTTCTGGCACTGCTTTATGTCCAACTTCCTGTATTGAGAGAGAGCAATCAGATTCTCGATCCCTGCTCATTTTCGAGGGTGATATGGTCATTGATTACTATTCTGTTACGATATTGTAGAGTATAACCAAACTCTATTGCAATGCACATTTCCATACCAAATACTCCATTTTAATCTTACCTTAACATTGTTTTAAGATTTTGGCTTACGTACAACATTTTTGGGGGGGGTTACAACATAGTAAGACAGTACGGCTCACACTTAATTTCATGCTCAGTTTAAGCATACTAGTACAACATATCCCAAATAATATTTCTGTTTATTTATGTCCGATATGGCCAGTAAAGCTAAGTCGCTTTAGTACAAAGATGAACTGAAAAAGACTGTTTGATGCACATTTGTTTTAAAGAATGCCGAGCTGCTTTTAGGCATGGGGTTGTCCAGACGTTAAACCAGAAGTGAAATTTTTCCTCAGCTGTTATAGCCTCTAATGTATTCCTGATTTGGCTCTGTGCAAACAGGTCCAAACAGATATTAAAATCAGAAGTCTTGCTCATACTTCTGGATGGAGAAGCGTCTTGGTTTTCTATTTCCTTTTATAATTTTGATTTTTTCCCAGTCTTTGTATTAACATAAGAGGCGATGTTTTCATTCATAACTGGATTATGTGCCCAAAAAACTGTTAGAACTTTCTACTCATCGACAAATACGGATGGTGTTTCAAACTGTTTAGATCAAAAAACCTACGTGCTAGTCGTTCGGGCACAGGCGTTGTGTTATGGACAAGACAATGCCATATTACGTTGCCCTGCCTGCACTTGTGGTCACGTTAAAAGTAATAAACCCTATTAGTTTGTGTCGCATTTTCTTTTTCTTCATTGATAGAAGCAATATCAATAATCCTGATGGTTCTTGACTACTTGTAGAAAGCAAATGTCATTCCTACCTTTATATATGATTACTTTCCTATTCCATGTTAAACATTTGATGTCGAGTTATCCTGGAATTATATGTACTTCTGAAGGAAAAACATGACAGCTTACTCTACACTTCCAAACGTCAAAGTGATGAACACGCTAAATGCGTTAAACTCGCACTGTACATGTAATTATCTAAATTGAGATTAGCGCAAGTTGTACGTGCATGTCTGGTTGTTGAAAATTTCAAATTATGTTCCGCAATGTCCAACGTCAAATCCTTCTAAGCTGTAACGAACTACACTTGCAAGGCAGCAAGGGTGAGAGTGCTCTGGCCAACTGCTTGGTATTATTCATGATTCGAGCAAAGACTTTTTAAATATACAAAAAAAAAAATAGCTTTTTGACTTTATCAAAAATCATAATGTTTATGAACAGGAATAAAGTCGCACTGCTCATGTCTCTTAAATTCGAACAGGCGTGTATAACATAGCGCATAATGGAAAGGGACCCTGGGTTTCGGCCTTGTACCCTAAGTTGTACTGAAAAGTGCAACGTTCTTGTCCCATGGGGACAAAGCTCGGATGCAGTTGGTAGAAATCAATCTTCTTACATAATGTTTTCATTTCATCCAAGATCTTCGTAGGGTTTTATCAAGTTGGCTTCCATAGGATTGACATCCTTTTTAAGATAACTCATTTTAAGATATGAGAGGTGGACAACCGCGCACTTCCCAACTTAGAAAAATGTTCCTTTCCCCTGGAAAATCAAAACCTTAAAATTGACCTTAATGCATTAAATGCATTAATTTAAGTATAGTTTTCTCCCCTACAACGTCTTTGCTGCTCCTCCTGGAATCTCATAACGTCCCACTTCAGGACTTTATCTGACCACAGATAGGCTTGAAAAAAGCTTGGTGTTTAACTCTTGGACCTTAATGCATCAATTGTTACTGGACATAACGGATTTCCCAAAATAAAATCACAATCAATTTTTAAGAAATTTTTTGCTTCTAATATTTAGAGAGCAGCATACTTTAAAGTGACCATTTTTTAATGGATAAGTCATCTAAGCATGGTAGGCGCTGATTAATAGATAGTCGCTATTTGCAACCTGGCCTTTCTTCTTCATTTTAGGTTACCTAAGTTTAAATTCTGCAATTTAATTTTATTGTGTGTATATTTTAGTTTGTTTATGGTGTTTTTTTTTTACTTATTCCCTAAAATCAAAAATCTACCTGGGATCGGGGTGTTGGGAGTAAATGGAAAAATTCCAACCTTTAGAGGACGAGATGAGGTAGGAGGTAGTTACGCATGTGACCCAAGCATGTCACGTAACTGGTTCAGTCGCCAGTCCGCGAATGGACTTGGGCGTGTATATCAACGTTCATTCAGAATTCCAGAGATGTCAAACAAAACGCCTTTGGTTTGTTCTTGATTTATTGATTTGATTCCTTCCTCGTGATATACCAAACCCTACAATGCATCGTTACAGGCAGTTATAATATTCTTCCTTGACAAACTTTACTTCTAACCCCTCCTCCCACATATTAAAAAGACAGAGGAAGGGAGAGCCAGAAGGAAAAGTAGATAACAACAACCCATGTTCTAATACACCCCCTGGTGACAACTGTAGTAGTTCTGTTCTCAGGTGCTGTAGCTAGGGTCATAATGTTTGGGTGGTGTGAAGGTCCCAAATTCCGAACGGTCTGGATGGTTATTTATGGAACGCGAGTTACGCAAAGTTCGTCAATAACGGCGTAATCGTTAGTAACAGCGGCGTACATTGAGTTAATTAACGGCGTGCGTAATTATCAACAACAGCGTGGTAAATGTTTGGTAATAACGGCATGATTTTAAAGAGACAAACGGGTTAATATCGGCAAACAATGGTGTAACTTTAAGAATACAAGGCCGGTTATTAGTAATTAAAAGTAGTTAACCCAGCTTCGTGTTACGAAGTTGATCCCTCGTACAGCAAGAGATGTTACACTAACGGCGTAAATCCTTATCAATAGCGAGCTAAATGTCTTTAACGACCCTTTCCTCCGCGCTTCAACGGGCTGATTGAAAGTAACCGCATGTAATTATGACGTGTGTAACCCCAACGTGAAAGCAGCCTCAATGTGCGCTCTGTTTTTTAGTCAATCGCAAAATTGCGATTAACGACGATGTAAATGGAAGCAATCAACCACCGATTGGGTAGTAGGCTAAGTCAATGCAGCCTATGCAGGGAGTGTGGAAGACAGCTCCATGCTCAATGATTCATGGAGCTTGGGAAGACAGCTACATGCTGAATGTTTCTTAATTGGCGCTTGTACTTAAGCCTGTCTGGATAGAGTGGTTGTGTTTATCGCAGTTGCCCATTTGCAGGGATTTAATTGATAGTCTTGCACAAAGTCATGTACAGATCGAAGGCTTATCAGGACTCAGAGCATAGAGGTGTGCACGAAAAATTTGTGCTTGGAAGAATACATACTGCCTGGCCTAACGAGATCCGTTTGGGATCGGGTTAATTTTTTAATATAAGTGATCAATAATTATGCCCCCCCCCCCTCCGATCAGTGTGCGTCTACACCAAGACTTTTTTTTAGTCTGGAGGAGCACAAAGGTGGCACAACAAGTCGGCACGAGGGGCACAACTAGATTATATAATGGCCGGAATGCAGTTATGTGGTGTGATCGCCGGCCTGGGGGAGGGGTGTAAGGTGGAGGGTGTGTCCCTCCCTCCCCTTTAATTTTTTTTTTCGTTTCTTTTTGAAAAGAGCCTAGATCGCAAAATGGTGAGAAATTGTCGACTTTTTTAATTAACCTTGTGAAGGTTTAGTGGTGGTGGGTTATTTGGGGAAATTTTTTTATCCTTCAGTGGAAATACCTTATTCATTGGAAATGTTTTTTGTTTTGGGGAGGGGGGGGACTTGATGAGAGGGAGTGGTGTAAAGGGTGTTCTCTTCCCCCTTGAGACATTTGTATGCACGTAAGAGTGACTAAGAACAAAAGTGTGGTGAAAAAGGTGATTACTGCTCCAGTACTGGTAACGTTGTTTTAGCAAACTTTTTTCATGTTTCTGTTTTGTGCGTGTGGGGGAAGGGGGGGGTAAATTGGAATAAAATTACTTTACTTGCATTTTTCTCATGAACCATATTGTTTTTTTCTAGTTCACAGTGTCGAAAATCCTTATGCAACTGATTGTTGAAGTTACATTTTCATTGTTTTTTTTGCCGTGATATCTTTGGCCATGTTGTTAGTCCAATTACCCTAACTTCGGCAGGGCCTATTTTTAAAGAATTTTTAGTGGGGGGGGGGGGGATTATTTCAGCCAAAAGGGACCCAAACTCATGCGCGTAGTCCAGGATTTTCAGCAGCTGACAGGGGTCTGGTCTGAGGCGGGAAAGCCCTTTCGCCCGAAGGTGCCCGAAGCACGGCGGGGGGGGGGGGCTCCAGGCACTGGCGTAGGCAGGATGTTTTGCATGGGGGATTACTGCAGGACCTTATCGCCGGCCTATCTGGGGAAGGGGTATAGGGAGGTGGCCCTCTGAAGAAATTTTTGTGTTGTTTAATTTAAGGTAGCTTAACCTGCAACATGGTGATGTTTTCTGAACTGATCATATGTGACTGGAAATGTTCATATATTTTATCTGGTACTTAATTTGTTTGGTTGGGTGAAAAATGACTCATATTGTGAAAGGGGTCTAGTAGGAGGAGAGAGTGTCCCCCTCCCCCTGAGAAATTTTTGAATATTTTAAGCACCCTCAGAATGATATCTTGGTGCAATATTTAGGCATCATTTGAAGTCATTTTTTTTGTTCCCTATTACAAGAAATAAAGTTAAACAAGTTTCCCCCGGCGCCGGTAGCAGGAGGGTCCTGGACCCCCTTTATGGACACGCGCCTGCAACTTAAAACAGAACGCGACCATTAGTCGGCGCATACATTACAATAAGAAATTTTTGGTCCAGCTGCCAAGAAACGGAACTTCCAATGGCTTATAAGTGGAAAATTCATACCATATTTATAGCCTGTTTTATTTAGTCCACGGTGAGTGGAGGTCATTTTATCGTACAACCCTTCCCTCCCCGGTCTGCTTAACATTAGGCAGTTAGGTGGGGGGGGGACTTTTTTTTCCCCCAAATACAATGAATTGCAGACCCGCGTGTTTCGGTCTACCGGTAGAGAGTCATCCTTGCCAGCCAACGCGGACGGCCCGGGTTCGATTCCCCAAGATCGAGTCAGTACCAAAGACCTCTAAAAAAAAATGGAACCTACTGCCGTTGTGTGTGAATGCTCCGCCATAAGCCAAATTGAGAAGTATGTTTAAAAAACAAGGGACAGTCCTTGTGTTTCTGTCTTTCACAGTGAGCCATCAACTGGAAAAAAAGGCCGTGGCCGGCTCGACTTGAACCATTTTTCTAAGGTTGGCAACTGAGGAAGCTCTGTTTAAAAACTCCATCTAACTAACAAAATCCACCAGTTGATGCACCCAGGATTTTGCGACTGGGGAGGCTAAAGCCATTGTGGGAAAGAATTTATCTAAAGCGTGAGCGCCATCCATGTGGGTTGGCGCGTAGGAAGTGATCAGGTTTTTGTTGTAGGCCTATATTTTGCGCGCTTTTTTTTTTTTTTTTTTTTTTTTCCCGCCAAATTCCTAAAATGTTGGCGCTTTAATTTATAAATTTAAAATAAAATAAAAAAACCCAAAAAAGTTTTATAAAAAAAAAAAAAAAACCGGACGGGATTGGTTGGTGTGCGACTGAAAAGTTCTATTTTTTGGCGGGGGCGGCTTGGTCACTTTTTGTGGGATGTGGAAATTTGGCCGCTTTTCCTTTTCTCAGTCTGAAATACGATTCATTCAAACACTATGTGTGACATTCCAATTTCACATCATTCTTTAGCTTACTTGTTGCCCATTTTTTATCTATGTTTGAAGTCAACGTTTGCCTTAGCAAAAGAATGGTACATTCTTATAATGTAGTAAAACGTAGGCTATAACAAGTATGATCAACTTCATGCTGTTAAAAACGTGTTTTCTGGACTCGGAAGACGTGCCGTGTGCACAATGCTTCTGTTATAGGGGTTAAATACGGTTCGTTTTAGAGTAGGTCCCACCTTCCCAGTTCGCCCCCGAAAAAACCAGTCTTCGGTCTCTGCGTCCCCCCAATGCGATTGACTCAGTTTCGCCCCCAAAGACCTCCACTACCAGTTCGTCCCCCAGATGTCTTGACCAGTTCGTCCCCCTAAATTATTGGACAATATACCTTTGTTAATTGTTCGGCATTTTTGTGGCGTCTTTTCTTTTTTTCCCTTTATGATGCATCCTTTGATGCAAATATCAAAAATTACACAAGAAAATTAGCAGAAAAAGAGTATGCTGTGTCCTGAATTCTTCCGCGTACATGATACCTGATTGGTTGTTCTTAGTTTGATTGCAACAGTGTGATCGAGTCCTATGGTCAAGAATATGATTCTCCGCGTGCTAGTTTTTGTCGGCATTTTTCCAAATACAATTCCATGCAATATAAAAAAATATAGGGTTTTCCAATATACCTATCATCTATGTGTTAACAATTTTTGTATTTAAGTAAGGTGGAAATGCTGATCACGAACTTAACCAAAACTTAACACATAAGAACCACTAGACTAGACTTCAACTAGCACAAAGATGTGATGTAGGTATAGCGGTTTGATTTCAGTTCAAGTGAGTCCCCCCTCGTGTCACTTTTGTTTCCCACATTTCATGCCATTGTTGCGTGCAACTGTTATTTCAATTTTTTTTACAAGATACTTAACAGTTAGTGTTTTTTATGTAAACACGTCTCTGATGGGGGCGAACTGAGGTTAAGGTACTTGGGGGCGAAACTACTTCCACTTTGGGGCAGAACTGGCAATAGGGGGCGGAAACGACCCGAACGCGAACTGGTTGGGGACGAACTGGGCAAGGGGGCGAAATGACCGGGTACCTTCTGAAGGCAGACGTACAGTAGCATATATTACAAAGAATGTTATATGATATGATTGTACAGTGTAGGCATCCACAACAAAGTAAGGTCCTACACATTTTTTTTTCCACGGATTTCAGTTTAAAAAAAAACTTGTTTTTTTGTCAAACTGCGAGCCAAAAAGGTGTAATTCGCGACCTAAACATGGACCCTTTTTTTTGGTTAATGAGAAAGCATATAAAATTTTGGACCAAAATTTTTGTGTTTTGGCGCGCTTTTCTTGGGCGGCTAAAAAGATTTTGTTTTGGCCTCTTTGTTGGATTCTATTTGAGCGCTTTTGAAACGTTGTTTGGCGCCACTATCTTTCTCTTTTATCAATCTGGCAACCCATCGGTCCCTGGCGGGAGGGCGTCCAGTAACAATTAAGTTTGGATATAAATTCCGCCCAAGCATTACCAGAGAAATCCGCCCTCCTCATCAGGACTCTGCTATTAAGCTCCTAGGAACTAATCTTCTTAAACACACTGTTGGCAGATTGTCAAAATATTGTGATGTCTGCCCCTCAATATACGAAGTATGGATAAAATTTTTACCGTTTGTTCTGGACTGTTATGTGTTACCAGAGTACGTTATAGTAAAGAACAATTTGCCAACTACTTGGTTGCCTTACCTCTGGTGGGCTTAAATATATAGCCTACAATAGTTTTCAGCTCCCCCTACTTAAAAAACAACAAGAGCTCGTTGGAACCCCCTCCACCACTCCTTCCTTAGGTACGCTTACTGGTTTTCAAGAATATCGAGATAAAAGGGACCAAGACTGCGGGGGGGGGGGGCCAAATGAGCTGACGTAGGGGGGTGGGGTAGGGGGGCCGTTCAGGGTAACTGGGGGCCACGCCCCCCCCCCCCAGCATGTTCTGGTTAAACAAGGCCCCTGTATGGAACCACTTGGCTCCAACCGCACTTCGTTACGAGTCCCAATTGGCTACAGTGGCACGTGTGATCACAGCAGCAGAAAAAAAGTCATTGCGTTGCTCTTGACTTTAAAATCTTTCTGTGATTGCAGGTAACTTGTGTGTTTGCCATCGTTTACAACCACTGTCTCAGCCTCCCATCTGAAGTTTGCGGATTATAGGTAAATAGAGAAGGATGTACACTTTCTTTTAACGAAAATATACCAATTTTGCAACATTAATTTGTTAATGTTTTGGGAAATTTTTGCAAAATCCAGGGATCATTTTTATATAAATCGGGGACCACTTTTTTCATATAAGGCAACGTGAACGCTTGGAATCGGGGACTGTCCCCGAAAATCGGGGACGTACTGGTCACCTTACCGTTAGCTGTCGCCACTGTGCCACTAACTAAAATTATTATATGAAGTTCATTGGCGGAACTTGAGAGGAACGAATCTTATAAAACAAAAAACCACCCCACTTATTTTTCTATTGAGGCCTATTCTTCTATAAGCCAGGCTATATGCCTACCATTATGTTAGGGGTCGCAGCCCCTCTCTCCCCGACGGGACACCTGCTCAAAACTCCCATAAAGGCAAAGCTCCCTGTCCCGGCGCCTCTTAAATTTTTACTTTTGTATGTTTTTTTACCGTACTTGAGGCATCTATAGGCAACGAAGGCCTTCTTCCTATCTAATACCCACCACCCATTCGAAAAAGCCCAGATATTATTGCATGCTTTGACCTATGTTTGTATATGTTAGTGCAGAAATTTTACAAAGAAAAGTGGCAAATCAAAGTAGTCGAATTAACAACATTCGCTTGTTGAGGCATCAGAGTATCTATAACCCATCCCTTCGAAGAGTCCCCCGAATTATGTTGCATGCTTTGACCAAATTCTCAGGCTCTTCTTATTTTGAACAACCGCCCAACTAGGAAGGTCATTCTCGCCATGGGGTCCGAAACGTAGCCTACGGGGTACGTCCCCCTAGGCACCTAGTTAAGAAAAAGCTTCTTACACTACACACGCGAATCATGGACCAGTATAGATATTCACCTTCACCCTTTCATTTGAGACCACGACCATGGTGCGCTTAAAATATCGTTTTTGCCGCCATATGGCCATACCATATGCCTTCTTTGTTTCTTCTTTACCGTGGACTTTTGAGTTTCTGCAATTTCCCTAGGTAAACATACTTCGGAAACCTTCCTCGTCTATCATGGTTCTTATCATTGCTTTGGACTCAGTAATCTAATCTCTGGAATTGAAAAAAAAAAATCGTTAAACTAGGATTATTCTAAAGCATTTTACGAATTTACTTTACCGCGTCTCTTTTTATTTTTCATCCTGTCAAAGCATTGGTACCGGCCGATACGGAGTCATTCCTTCCTCGCCTCCACATACAGCCGTGTTGCTTTAAAATATCGCCAACTACGACGTAAGTAACACACGCCATTGTTGAAGTTTGCGGTTTGTTGATTGGCGTAATCGTGTTGTTTTGCTTTCCGTTTTACCATCGCCGTTGATTGAATTTTGCCTTGAACTGCAACAGCAGCCATTTGACTGCTTTCCACGTTGTTTAACTGCTTTCACTTGTTTACTTACAATCAGCCTGTTGAACTCGAAAAGGTCGTTAACGACATTTAGCTCGCTATTGAAAAGGTATTAACGCCGGTTGTTACTTTCGTATCACGCCGCTGTTAACCACTTCGTATAACGCGGTTTTACTACCTTAAAGTTACTTCCGTTATTCCCAATTACATACCACGGTTGTTCCGTAAAAAAATCAGGCCGTTTATTTTTAAACCAACATTTATTCACCGAGCTGGTTGTTTGATAATCACCACGTAGCCGTTATTCTTAACTCAATGTATGCCGCTGTTACTACTGACGATTACGGCCGTTATTGATGAACTTTGCGTTAATTTCCGCCGTTCCATAGTTTTTTTCCAAATGGTATAAAAACTGAATGGTGGCGCGTAAATTGCAACCCATTTTTTAATGCGCCCTGCGTTTTATAATTCAGGCAGTGAGGATCCTTCTTTGTCACTAACTACATAAAATGGTACCGTCCTGAGGGAGTGGGTCTAAAGGTATGGGGGTTTTTTCGTCTACCCTTCCCCATGAGAAATTTTTGTTTATAGAATGAAGGTTTGCTTAGAATGCAAAAATGGTGCTATCTTTGGCATATTGTTTGGTCACTGATCATGATATGGCTGGTAAAAATAATGTTCCATAATTTTGTAAATCTAAGATTGGATGGGTGAAAGCAGAGAGTTATGTTGTCTAGAGAGTAAGAATACGTTGGCAACACACACTTCTTCCTGAAGTGCCCATCCTTTCTTTTCACTTCTTTACTGTGCCTTCTGCATCTAAGGCTGGCATAGAAACACATGTATAAGGTCCTCCCTCCTGAATATTATATAAAATGGGTTGGCAATGACAATAATTTTTATTACCTGACATCTAAATCAATAAATAATAGAGCATTGACGCCAAGCCGTTTCAATTCACACATCTAATCGTATTTTTACATAATTTTGAACAGCAAATTCAGACCAACAGCTTGACAGCCAAGGAAGGTGATGCAGAATAGGAAAGTAAAAGTAGATATTAGACCTCCCAGACAGGAAGCAGCAAAAAGGATGTTTAGGAACTAACAAGCCCGTTGTTCAGAAGTAACAACTAGTTTACGCTAATAAAAGGTTCCACTGGTTAACGTTTTTGTTCTTATAGATGTTCGTAAGTGATACAAGGTGGAAATCCCTTACTCGAAATGTAGATATGATCCAGATATGAAATTCCATATATATGCCAGATATGGATTTCATATCTGGCCCATATCTGCTGCAGAATATGGGCTCTTTATATATCTGGACCCAGATTAAAATAAAAATTGGGACCAGATTATAACCCAGATCTACGCCAGAACCAGATCTAAGCCATATATGGCCAGATAAAGTTTTTATCTGCTAGATCAACTGTTTATATGGAAAAGATCAAATTTTTATCTAGACTAGATATGGTTCAGTTATAAATGAGCCAGAATATCTTTCCAATATATGGCCAAATATCTTGCACCAGATATGGAAATTTCATATCAGATCAGTGACAAAAAAGTTTTGGCAGCATATAAAACAGATCTAAACCAGAACACAGATCTAAACAACCATAGTGTGGCCAGATAAAGTTCTTTCTTCCCTGAATCAACTGCTTTGGATATGGCCCAGATAAAATTTGTTTGGGGGACTATATCCGGCCATATCTGGCTTTAGTTATTGTAGATTATCATAATTAGGACTTTATAGTCCCACACTCCTTCATGGAGAACAATGGGAACTTTTTTCTAAAAGAAAGTCCCCTGAACCTTCTCTGGCTGAATGAGCCGGGGGGGGAGGGGGGACCAAAACAATACTCCCGAAGGAGCTAACAACGTCCACTAAGGGACAAAACTTCGGACTTACAACTGACACCGAACCCGACAGAGGTGGTCCCGGTTCTAGAACTGGTTGAATAGGAACATGGTCCCCACTTTGGGAGCTACCGCCGTCGTGGATGCACGGGGGGGGGTGAAGGATACTGACGCCTTGACGGCCCGGATAACACCGCGCCAGAACAAAAAAACACCCCACTCCTGCCAAAAAAATGTTTAAACGGAGCTCCAGGAAGAATTTAATGTTAAGTTATTGGGTTGAATTGACCCAAAAGTACATAAATTCAACTAACTTATTTCATAACAGTGAACAGAAAAAGCCTTAAAATTTTCTTGACTCTAAATTTTGTTGACTACGTAGTGAAATTTTACTGTTCAGCTGACTAAATCATGAAAAAAGGTAGGTCTTAGATACACGTCTCCGCCGAAATATGCAAATCATTTGCATAAGTTCATCTAGTATACTCCTTTATTAACAAAAAACCCTAAAAACGAATTTTGGGGGGGTTTTAAAGGGTTTTTTAAAAATCCCAAATTCCCCCCCCCTTAAAATTATAAATATTACACTTAAGGCCTTATTATTTAAATTGATAAAAAGATTACAATAAGTAAAAGATTAAATTTACTTTAAACTTTTTAAAAAATGCAAAAGCTAAACCATTATCAAATTAAGCTTGTTGGATTTGAAAAAATGGCAATCTAAACCAATTTAGGTCCTAGTTTCCTTTTATTCATCAAATTGGTAATCCCGGAGTTGAATATTAAAATTTACATTTTCCTTGTTGCAAATACCCTTTTGCTTTCTTGGGAGTATTTGGGGGCCATTTTTTTAAAAGTGATTTACCAGTAATTGTTCCATGGATAAATTGTAATGTTTAATAACCAGGGGCGGAAATCTAGTGGCCAAAAGGTTGAACCAGAATATTGCCAAGTTGGGGGGGTTTTTTATTTTAATCCAAAATGCGTAGGGTTTTAAAGGGGATATTTTTAAAAATTATTCGGATAAAGGAATGTTTGGGAAAATTTTGATTTTCATATAATATTAGCCGGACCTGAAATTTGGTTAATTTAGTTTGTTTTCTTTGGGAAATTGGTTTTTTTCTTATTGAGAATTGGAAAAAAAACCATAATTTTTTACCCTCATGGTCGCCCCCCTAAGCAAAAATTTTTCCTTTTTACCCAAAACCCCCTTAAAAGACATTATTTTCCACATGGGGGCCTAAAAATCTTCACAGTTGGAAAAGAAAAAACCTTTCAATCAATTTTCCTTTTTAAATTCCAAACAATACATTGAACGGGCCCAATATTTTTTTTGGGGAAAAATCTCCCTACTAAGCCCCAACCCTTGGATTAAAGGGAAAGCTTAAGATTCGGTAGGGCCTGTTTGGGAACCGATATTTTGAATATCTTTGTTTCCCCCCAAAATTTCTAATAAATTTTCGAAATTTTTTAAAAAAGGGAAAGTGGAATTGCAATAAAAACTTCAGGTATAATTTATCGTTAATACGTTAAAACTAACCCCTTTCCAATTTCCCCCCCCGGGCCCCCCAAATTTTTTAAAAATTCCGGGCAACCAATTGAAAAAACCACTTTTTCC
>JAIZAY010001686.1:0-13644 GCA_029531755.1 Holothuria leucospilota | reverse complement strand
GGCCTGAAATTATATTTCATAGGCCCTTGCCCTATAAATGACACAATAGGGGTGGGGGAGGGGTGGGTAAAGCTCAGGAAGCCGTGGTATTCCCGGTCGCAAATCATTTCCCCAATTTCTTCGGTAACATGTAGTCGGGATAGGCCTAGTAGGTACGATAAAATGTTTTAACCCCGACGCTGGCCGGGGGTAGCGCCAGAATTTACCGACAGGCGGGGCCCCAAACTTCCTAATAGGACGGGCAGCTGAAGCCCCGACAAGGAGACGGGGTGCCGGAAGGTAGTCGAGAGCAAAAAATTCAATATTTTCGGCGCGCATTTTGGTTCTCAGGCGTAAAATGGAAAATTTGGGGGATTTACTACGATCTGTCCTCATTTAAATCAAAATAGCCTATCAAGTAAACTACAAGGGGCGACTGGCTATTGTGGACTTCTTCATATTTTAGCGTTTCCCGACTACACTGGGAACTTTGAAACGATCTTGTGGGGATCCGTCCTCGACGAGGGACATACAGGTCACCTCCCCCCCATCTGGTTTCACCACTGACGGTCCCGACGGCGATCAGTCCCCTGACTTTCTGACTTCCTTGGTCTCAAGAGCACAAATCTTCCAACTCGAACACAACATTTTCGGCAGCGCCCTTTGGGCGCTGTAGAGTTCGAGCTTTACTTCCTTGTGACTTTAACATGCTACAACTTTTCAAAGGCCTTCAAACGGACCAAAATCAAGTATACGCGAATCAATGAAAGAATGATTGCTGGTACACGTACGCGCTTTCTGAAGTTTAAATAAATGCTGAGACTTCTTTGCAAAATCCTTACCATAATGATATGGTAATTTAAATATCTGCTGACGGCCAGCTTGTCGGCTGTTCTGTGATTGGTATCTTTAACCTGAAGGAGCATTTTGCATTCAAGTGCGGCTGCGTATATCAACTTGAAGGAAGGGAGGTGGAGAGCGATGGGGCCCGATGCCCTGGGTTGAAGACACTTTACTACGCTATTCCATCGGCCGTCATACTCGGCATTTGTCAAACTTCAAGTGACCCCCTTCAATTAAATGATCCTGCATAAGCGGACGTACAAGGCTGTATTCAACGAACCCGTAACCATTCCTTTATTATTAACCTCATGCAGCACTTAAAATTTGGCCCGATTTACACACAAAAAGGGCCTTGTTACGCTGCCTCCAGTCTCATTTCTTGTCAAAGTTTTCAACGCCAGTATGTGACCCATCAATGCAAAGCTCACGAGTTGGTTGTTACTGGCACATAAGAATTTTTGGAGCATGACATTTGACTTTTTGAGCTACGGGCGCATGAATAAAAAACTTGTGATCCGCCACCCCCGCCCCTTGTCACTCACCAATATATGAGATAGGTCCGCTGTCTTTCCAAAACCTCAGTCCTCACAATCGGCTCAGGTGGTATCAATTTCGACCATTTTTTGACAGCATAATCTCCAACTCAATCACTACCAAATACATTTAACAAAGGATTCACTGCCCTCTCATAACAGGGTCAAAAATCAACCCAAGCAAAATTTTTAGGGACTACATGTAGAGGGTTCACCCTCCAGCCAGAGTGCAATTTTATGGAATGGTGAAGCGCCCCCTTAAAACGGCAGAGAAAAGCGGAGGGAGACTTGGTCAAGTTTAAAGGAACCGCTGTCTTCTTTTACAAATCATCGCACCATGAAACGTGAACAATGGTCACCTATTGTTCGCAGATGCTTAGCCCTACCCCCTAAGAAACTTAATCAATAGTTGCAATGCAAGAAAAGCATTTTACAGTCGGTCACTTATGAATATTCAGCCCAGAGTGAATTTTCTTTAGAAACAAGAGTTGCTTTGGAAAGGTAGGCAAATTCGGTATCAATAAAGACAGGAGCCCTGTCTTTATTGATACCTTTCGTATCAAATGCAATCTACATGAATTATGGAATCGGTTTCATCTCAGAATGGGAAAAAATTCATAAAGGTATTAGCAACTTTCAACCGAAAAAATGCAACGGGTAAAGGGGGGGGGGGGTGGTGTACGACTTGATAATGTAGGCTACATGCAATAGCGTGTAGTGACCTGATTTGGAAATTAACAGTAACATATGATTAACAAAACGAAGCCTAATTAAGAAAAGAAAAAGTGGGATTGAAGGGAAGTCGATAAAAGCTACATTTTGGTTTCTCAGGCGTGAAATTGGAAAATTTGGGGGATTTACTACAGGATCTGTCTTCATTTAAATCAAAATAGCCTATCAAGTAAACTACAAGGGGCAACTGGTTATTGTGGACTACTTCATATTTTAACGTTTCCCGACTGCACTGGGAACTTTGAAACGATCTTGCGGGGATCCGTCCTCGACGAGGGACATACATGTCACCTTCCCCCATCTGGTTTCACCACTGACGGTCAAGGGTGGCGCCAGCGGGGGGGGGGCATGGCCCCCCCGTCGGGGAAGGCTGGCCCCCCCGTCGGGGAAATTTTTCGGTTTCGTCGGGGAGCTGTTATGTATACGATAAAATATGTAGTCCCCGACAACGCCCAGTCGCCCCGACGATTTACTTAATTTTGGTCTAAATTAGGGCTAATTCTTCAATAAAAACTCCAAATTTTCCAATTTTCTTCTTCAAATCCCCATTTTTTCAAATTTTCCATGGAAAATGCCGGCAATTTTTTCAAATTTTTTCCAAAAAGTGCTCAAAATTTTCGGCGCGCTTCGCGCGCCAAAATTTTCCTTCGAACATCGTTTCGGCACTTTATTTCCTTCGTTGAGACTTTGGGTTGCTGGCCCCCCCCCCCGTCGGGGAGCTTGGCCCCCCTGTCGGGGAAATGCTGGCGCCACCCCTGCTGACGGCGATCAGTCCCCTGACTTTCTGACTTCCTTGGTCTCAAGAGCACAAATCTTCCAACTCGAACACAACATTTTCGGCAGCGCCCTTTGGACGCTGTAGAGTTCGAGCTTTACTTCCTTGTGACTTTAACATGCTACAACTTTTCAAAGGCCTTCAAACGGACCAAAATCAAGTATACGGGAATCAATGAAAGAATGATTGCTGGTACACGTACGCGCTTTCTGAAGTTTAAATATAAAATGCTAAGACTTCTTTGCAAAATCCTTACCGTAATGATATGGTAATTTAAATATCTACTGACGGCCAGCTTGTCGGCTGTTCTGTGATTGGTAACTTTAACCTGAAGGAGCATTTTGCATTCAAGTGCGGCTGCTTATATCAACTTGAAGGGAGGGGGATGGAGAGCGATGGGGCTGGAGAGCGATGGGGCTCGCCGCGAGTGGGACGCTTACTAGTTTGGACTTCTGCATTGCTACCAAGTTACAATCCCTCGTAGAAAACAGCGTTCAGTCATTCAACTCATGAAATGATTCGTACTAATTGCACTTATAAACATTCATTATTTTGTATATTATTAGGTGCGTTCGACTGGGCGACTCGAGTCATGTCTCGAGTCGCTTTGACGTCAATAGTTGGGACTTATACGCATGCGTATGGAGCCGGTAACGCGAATGGTAGCTCGAGTCGAAATGCGGCTCTTGATGGCTATACGCGTGCGTGCTGTCCCCTCTTGTTTACATCAGGGGAAAAATTACACGTGCTGCAAAATTGTAATCAGGAGTTTGCCCTGGCTGGCCCGTACCAGGAGGGAGAAGTTGGCGATTTCAACGCTAATAACGATCTACTTAAATAAAGTGAAGTGCAAGGTGTAAAAACATTGCAATTTGGCCTATCTCGAAGTCACCTCCTTTCTTTCTTGGCGGCATTTATTGAGAAGAGACGAAGTCCCCCCGGTTCAAAATTTTACGGGAAAAACACCGTGCTACAATACGATGACCTAGATTTTAGATCCTTTTAGGTTAAACAGATCGACAGCAGAAATACCCCATCACAGGCTGGCTACTTCCCAGTTGCCCGATGTTACTAATTGGACATCAGGTGGAAACTAAACCCCTTCAGTTTTTCAAGCAAGTCCTTATTTCCTTTGTTTTGTAGGGAAGTATTTTGTTTTAAATTTTAATCGAGAAAATGCGTGGCCCCCCCCCCCCCCCCCCACTCCATAATAAAGGTATGGAAAACTATGAAAGAAATGGTCCTTTTTAGGCTGCATGCAGATCCTATACAGGTGTTGACGATTTTGACCATGCTATAGCTGAGGGTAGGCCAAAAGGTGGTCTTAGGCTATATGGGTAACTGACTTTTCTAACAATAGGCCGGTTTAATAAATAATTCAGGTTTTTTTGCATCTTACAACTAGGCTACTCATTCCATGCACGGGTGTATTTGGCGGGTTTCCCCAGAGCCTAAACCAATTTCTTGGGTAGAATTTTTCAACTTTTGATTTGCCCGAGTTTCTCTCGTGCACCCGTGAATGTAAAGGCCGATCCAAGATCAGTATTGCGCAAACTTCTGAACACTTTTAAACAAGTAGCCGTTTGTGTTGGCTCAAAAGTGCAAGAGATAGCAATAGCCATATATATATACGTTTTAAAAGCTTTACAGTAGCGCGGGGGAAATTTACCAACCCAACCGACACTCAAAAAATAACCGTATGCCCACTTTATCCCCCAAACTTTGGCCGCCGGTATCTTCAATGTTAATTCAATACCCACCTTCGCGTTTTATTGGTCAACAACAGGGTTGTCAAGTGGTCCCGTCGCCCCGGGGCGTGGTGAAGTCTGGCAATTACGACACACCACGCAGCAATTAGGGCACAATAGGACGAGGGGTCTTTTCCCCCTCCCGCTTTTCTCCCTGTGCTTCTTCTCCCTCCACCCCCACCCTACCCTCCCCTCTCCCTCCCAAAAAAATTTTGGACCTTAATTCTCCAAAATGAATAATTTAATAACTCCACACCCTGGGTCTTATTTCTTCTGTTTGGATTATATTGTAGGGGGGGGGGCATTGGAACAGTTTTAAGATGGTGGAAGGGGGTGGTATCTGAAAAAGTTAGAAATTTACTGGTCTACAACTTTCCGAGATCTGGACAATCGGTAATTTCGTCGTGGCGACATCAAACCAAAACATTAGTGTGAAGCCGGAAAATATAGTCCTGGGGAACCATGCAGGTTACCCTCTAGAAAAGTTTAATACCCGTCATTCGCGGGTTTCATTTTTATTACTTAATCCAATTCTATGAATTTAGAGAATCTTGTTTGGTGTATGGCAATTTGTTTTTAGAAACTCTCATAATTCGACAGTTACAATGGTTTATATATGACACTCACATTTCTTCTCCCTTTATTGCAGGAAATATTGAAAGTTTCAGGGCTATGGCAGACAGATTTGGAGTGTCACAGTCAACATACCATAATGTTCTGTCGAAGAGTTGCCAACGTTCTCGTTAGCGATGTAATGTTACAGGTTATTCATGGCCTAAAAACGAAGATGAAATACAAATATAGCAAGGTTTCAAAGACTTGGTGAAATACCTACCACTGTTTGGAGCAGTGGATGGCACGGGACGTTAAAATAACTGCACCACAGAATCATCCGGAAGTCGTATTTTAACCGCAAGCATTACTACTCGATGCATCTACAGGGCATTTGTACAAGTGAACTGCTTTTTACACACGTATTGACAGGGTGGCCCGGTAGCGTGCACGACTCTCGGGTCTTCAGAAACTGTTCTGTCATGGAAAATCACGGGACCAAATTTCCACCTGGTTACCATCTAGTAGGCTACTCCGGGCCTCCACTCTTCTACCATTTGTTATGACCCCTTTGAGACAAAATGGTGATTTGGACCGGTACCAAATGAAGATTTAAATCGCGAACTAAGCAAGCAAAGAATGTAATTGAAGGGCATTTGGGCACCTTAAAGGGACGATTTCTGCGTCTTCATTTTTTCAACTGAATGAAGATGTTAGATTGCTTTTGTAAAGTCATTCTTGCTTCCTGCACCCTACCTAACATTTGCATCTTAATGATGACCAGCTGATGAGACTTTCATGATGATGATGATGACAGAAGGCCAAGCAGTATCCCTACCATGAACAACTAACTGGCCAGCAAAGAAGGAATGATATCATGCAGACTAAACTGAGGTCAATAGGCCTATTTGTTTAGAGATGTAAAAATGACTTTTTTCATAAACTACTATACATTGAATTGGGAGAGAGTACACTATTTTCCTATATTAGGTTACCTTGTTCACTTCAACATGAGCATGAATGGGGTATCCAAATCTATAGCACTCAGTGAATGGAGGTTTTTTCTGTATGGGTAATCACCCAAACAAGAGTTTTAGTTTAGGCCTATCATGCAACAGGTGAAACTTGACATGCTAACAGGAAATGTGTCTAATACATTTTAAATGGAAAGAACTTTTCATCATTTTTTAAACGTTGTTCTTTTCTCCTGTATTGGTTGTAAAAACTTCTTAACTGACAAAAGATGCTGACCAAAATGAGCATTTTAAGTATTCAAAAAACTAATCTAAAAACGCGAAGTTTGTAAAAATAAGGACTTACCAACTGAATGTAATTTGTGTTCTAATCAAATAACAAAGTGAAATCCTTACTCTTTCATAACTGCTACAGACATGGTAGTTGTAACAAACACTGGTGAAAGGAATGAAAAATAAACAAGTTTCAAAGGATGTCAAAAAGATCTGACCTGAAGTTTCTTCTTAAAGCCTTGTAAAGAGAACGCCGGAGAAAATTGTATAGTCTCATGAAACTGCTAAAATGGGACTTAACCAAAAAAAAAAAAGAGATAAATAAATTTAAAAAATGGGAATCAATGAAAACATTTTAATTTTGTCAATGAGTACGAGACTAGAAAAGTTCTGTGTTTTCTGTGTCATCGTATAAGTTATCTTGCAGCTTCTGTTGACTTTTCCACTAAAATGTCCTCAGATCTCATTAATAACCATTGAACGATCTATTTCCTTGACTTCACCTTCTTCCGAGGTGGTTGAGGAGGGAACTTTCATCATCAGCAGAGCTGAGGGCTGTCGCGTGCCGCTTTCAGTGATCCATCCGGTGCTGTAACATTGTCGCCTTCTGAATCACATGCATACAATGGTGGAGGGTAGATCATCTCCAACTATGATATACATATTCATCATACTTGAATGGTCGGGGGTATTATTTCCCTTTTTCTTCTTTCATCTTCATGCTTTCTAAATTACTGTTTACCTTTCGAAATTTGTCATAACACGATCCTGTAACTTCTACTTTCCAACTTGACAGAATAGTTCTTGAGCAATGTCTTCGTCCATCTGGTTTTTTGTTCTTAACCTGCAAAAGCCGCTTATTATCTTTGATAAGGTCTAACAGTGTTTTTACTTTTATGATCATCCACTGGAAATGGTCGGCATTGAGATGGTAACAGGTGGTGTTTCAAGGAGTGGTGCTGCATGTGGACCCGTATCATGTGGCTGAGCCTTAGGACTGGTGAGCTGCCAGGTGATGGTGGATGCTGTCATGCCATGGATGATGTAGGTGACATACTGAGTCGACTGCGTGTTGTATCAAATTTACGAGTTACGGGCAGCTTTGTCTCTGCTGAATGTTCTGAAGCGCTGCTACAACCCAGCAAAATCTGTTTAAAATGCATAATGTATACAACCTGAAACATTGAAGCTCTTGTAAACAATTCATAAGTAAGATTTTTTGTGGTGAAACTAACAAGCAAAATAAGAACTTAAAGAAGAAAACACCTGTAACTTCAACATTATCCTTAACATTTATTAATTAATTTAAACTCTCCCCAAAGGTAAGGAAAGAAAGCACTTGTACGGTACATATTTGGGTCTTCACAATAAAGTTGATAACATGTATGATGCTATCAGTCACCACACCTTCACCTACATGTATTTCGTCTCTCCCTGGGGCAAGGGTCTGTGGCTTCTATTCTGTAGAAATAACCAGCACTAATACTTTGCATTAGCTACAACACTGTATGTTACCAGCATAGCTGCAAACTAAAGAAACAACACCCACCTACTGATACCAGCTAGTACAACCCATGGCCTCTCTAGTTTGCCTTCCTAGGCCTTGGAAAAGAACACCCTTGGTCTGACTTCTGTGCTTCATCAATTGAAACTGTTATGAAAAGGCCTTAGGCCTATCAAAATGCACTATTTACCTAAAGAAGTTCAAAGATTAAACTTCTGCCCGACCTTGCCCCCACACCCTCTCCAAGCCGCCAAGTGAGTCTCATCTCATGACTTTTGGGCCTAAATATGACATGGGTTTTGTATTGCCTGTTCGTATGTTCACAACTTCAAACATGCGGTAGGCCTATTTTTTTTTGAATACTCACCTAGCCCTTTTCTTTCTATATACTTCGTGGTTACTGCCCAACAGTGACATGTGCTTCCGTCGTATAATCAGAACACACAGCACTGTTAAAGGGCTATATGTAGGCCTAGGATAGGCGAACTACTATCTCAAGCCTTGTACAAACCACTAACGTTAATAGGCCTAGCCTTATAATATTACCGTAATACATCTTACACTGAGGCACTGCAGTGTTTGTATGTTAACACAAGTAATTTTACTGATCGCTGACAGCGCCTTTCACGCAACACAACGAGAGCGACATGTATGACTGCAATTGCTCACAACTGTTCTTTAACACCGTTACTCACTTCTGGTGAAGAGCTGTTCCTCGCCAGTTTTGACAATTACTGGTATTTTCTTTCCCGAAGGAAGTTGTACTGAATGGGTCGCCATAGTTTGTAGTAGTGAAACTTTATGTGTGACGTAAGTTACGTCACTTGGCTCAAGTGGCCGACCTCTGCAGGCCGGCCACTTTGGCCGGCTCGAGATGTGACGTCTCAGTGACGTTTTTTCCAGTCGAACGGCAACTCGAGTAGCTCGAGCTACTCGAGCCGCCCAGTCGAACACACCTATTGTTTTAATATTATGAAAAACGATACTGCATACTGCATCTGACGAAGTTCGTGGGCTACTTGCTGCAAAAGTAATTTACATAAATAAACAAACCGCCTTCACCTTAGGATCAGGAGACGCTGTCGCGTCGATCACGGGGAGGGGCCTAGGGAAGACCCAGCTAAGTCATAAACCGTGACGGGGTAGCGAACCCCCTGTCCCATGGTTTATGTACCAGTCCCACAAACTAGTAATTTTTGGTGTGATATGAGATCTGGACAGGCAAGAACCTTTTGTTTTTTTATAAAGGTACATGCACCGCAAACAAAATGGATTTTGTACGGGAATATTCATTTTCTTTAGATAGAAAGTGGGAGTTTCAACCGTTGATTTCAGATCAACACCCTTTTCCAAAAAGGGAATGTTTCGTGTTTCCCTTTAGCCTAACTATTTAATTTTTCCTAGCCTACTACTGTTAAATTTTTTCACGAACAGCATTTTTTTTCACGGACCAATTGAACGTTAGCCAGATTGTAGGTATTGTAGTGAGTATTTAAATTTAAAATAAAACTCACAAGTCCAAATTTTGGACAGTGTTAGAAGGGATAGCAGAACTTTGTAAAGTGGTCCGTAGGAATCAAACCCAAAAGAAAACTTTGGGAGAACGAAATGGCTGCGGCATCATTTCAGCGTCCCAGCACTTGAACGATAGCTCCCCATCATTTTTAAAGGGAGCATCAAGGGTTGGATTCATTATCAGAACATTTCAGTCAAGTGGAAACTATTCACACCTTTCAAGTTCCACAAGCCCCAAACTGTTTCAGGATAAGGTAACCAAAAAAGATCAAAAAAATTAAAATTAAGACCTGTAGGTACTAATGTAACAGTCATGACTTCTAAAGGCTATTGTATAGTAGCGTACCCTATTTTGGCCTTTTTGCCCTGGGCCTACTGCCCAAAATGGAGGGAAAACCCCCCCTAGTAGAAAAATGATAAAAAATGATTAAAACCACCTTGTGCCTTGGAAAATTTTGAAAAATTGTTTTATTTTAGGGCGGTTCCTCATATTTTTTTGCTGGGAACCCGGCACCCCGGAGAGATTAGCAAGGGAAAAAAAAGACCACCACGAGCTACAAAGACTAGTGAGGGAACGATATTAAAAAGACCGGCAATGTGCGCAATGATGCTACGGTATGACCTAATTAATTGTAATTAAAACCTGCTATTTTTTTTTTTTTTATTTTACACCAAAAAGTCTTTTACATCCTACTCTTTGAGAGAGCAATCTGCTAAGGCAAAGGGCTTCAATTGAATTCTAGCCCTTTGAACGGGCCCCGTGTACCGTTAACGGCAGGGTAAAACCACTCCGTACCAGGGTCCTTGTCCTGCCTACAAAAAATTTGGTGGTTAGCGGGTCTCCCAGCAGACCCATTCCCCCACACTAAATTTTAAATATTCCCCTAATTCCCAACTTTCCATAAAACTTCTTGTCTTTGCATCTATGCTTCTGACCAGTTTTTCTTGGAATAAGGGGAGCAAAAAGGTAAAAATTTTGAAAAGGAAAAAACTGCCCTTAAAACACTAGTGAGTTACAAGATTTTAGATGCCCGGCGCCGTGACTGACTTCCCCTGAAAAATTGAACCAGGATAGATGCAAAAGGAACAGTATGTCATTCTATCCGTGCATTTTTCGACTTTGGAAGGAAATATTGTATAAAAAAAAAAAAAAAACCTCCCTCAAACCGGTAAGATATTTACTTTAAAAAACTGAAAAAAGAAAATGTAACAAATTTTTAAAAAAATCCGCCCCTTTAAATTCAGGAAATTGGGGCTGCCCCCCAAAGTGGGAAGCACTGCCACGAGCCATTCTGACAATATGGCTGCCATTCTTTGACGAACGACGAAGTGAGTTGTGTGAGTTTTGGCCTTAGAACGCACCTGTGAACTGTGTGAATGCAAATTTTTCTACAATATAATGATAGTAAACTGAATTACATTGTTTTAAAATCGGAGAAATGACAATAAGTGTAGAAACGATCAGTTTCTGATAAATTTTCCTCCCAAACCTTAACTGCGGTGTTTTTTGTGTAGGCAGGACAAGGACTCTAGTGCGGAGTAAAACAAAGTGTACATAGCACAGAGTCCTGTTCAAGGACTAGAATTGCAGTAGCCTACTTTGTGAATAGTATACCAGGGAGGTGGTGAAACTCCGTAGTATACTTACTGTTGTTCAATACAGACAATGTAGCAACTAGCAATAATTCTCAGTGGTTCCTAATTTAGGTCTACGAACATTTTGCACATGCGCAGGAGAAGGCGTCTGTTATTGTCTGATGTACGTGATTTATAAAAAGGATTTGATTGGTGGATTGCAGATAGGGGTGAAGAAGGTGTGGTTTTGCATGCATAATTGTTTGGGTGAACAAATTTATCAGTTTACAAAAAAAGGTTAATTACTTGTTTATCAGTGCTCACCGGGTAGAATTCTTTTCCCAGTTACCTCTCTTTTATCAAACGGGACCTGACCGTATGTAAAAGAGGATAGGTTAAATAAAAAGTCTAACAAATGCAACATTTCCCTTTAAAGGGTAAATTTGGTTAGCAAAATGGTACGTCACTCAAGGCCCTGTTAAAAACAGTGAAACAGTAAAACATAAATTATAACAAATAATAACCAAAAATAAAATAAAAATAAAACAAAGCAAGAAACTGGTAAAAATTAAAATATCAGAACTCTTAAACACTAAAAACATTAAAAAAGAAACAAGCAGGAAAATGAATAAAAGTCACATTTTGGTACAAGGTGCAGTGGATTTTGAAAAAGCAAAGAAAAACAAAGAGCGTAATTGGGTAGTGCAAGAATGACATCACAAATTAGAAAAACAACACATTTTGAACTGAGTAAATAAGCATCGTTTTCTATCACAGGCCAGGAATGTCCTGTAAAGATGGGAGTGGGACCATTTCAGGAGTGTATCCGGGGGGGGGCTTCCAAATCATAATGAAAGTTGGCCTTCTTGGGTCCAAATTATGATTTCAAGGCTCCTTAAACCTGGGAATTGCACATAATTGGGTTCCTTTTCTTCCCAAATTTTCCCGGGGAGGTCCCCAAACCCCTGCTGTAGATGTGTTCATATGAATATTTCTCCTCATGAAGAATGGCTGCTTAAATACACCAGCATATATGCTGGCTTAAGATAAAATAATGTGTGGTTGCCTTTAATTAATTTGCTATACTCAGTTGGTGAGTGAAGAAACAATTAGCAGTCGCTGCATCTTTAGCTAAATCTCTCAAATGTCCTCTTATTTCAATTCAAGTATCTTTCTTGAAATATTAGAACATACTGTAAATATTGCACATTCAAGGTAAACCGAGGAGTGACTCTCTGAATTTCACAACTCAGTGAAAAACATATTGTAACATGATCCTCAAAAGCCATTCATGACATAGGATATGCAGGTACCCTCATTCAAATTGGGGTGACTGCATTTTTCCTTTAAATCAAATCTAACTTTTCGTCTTTAAGTCTAAATTTGTTTAGAACTAAAGCATGAAATCTAAAAATAAAGAACGTTTAGATGCAACTTAAGGCCTAAATTGTGTCATTCTCCCCCTCCCCCCCCCCCCCCTCTGGGAGACATTTTGACCAAACATTTTCTTGAAGGCCTACGTTATGGCTATGCACCAACTGATGGTGGTTCTCCCAGTGGCATACCAAGAGCACTAGGGAGAAGCCCACACCCGGTACCAGCAATTTAGGGATGCCATATCATAGCCGAAAATTTCAGTAAAAATAATTAGAATTTCAGATCATGTTATCAGTCCAAAGCTTTACCAAAGATAACACCATTTTAGAACTAGGAAAAATTAGAACAAGAAAAATTTCTTAAACGGTAGAGGTGTCATCCCTCCCCCAAGACAACATTCCCTTCAGTTACACCCTACCAAAATAGAAAAAGCACTAGATAGTGAGGATTCCTAAATAATCAATTCAACATATTATGAAACTTTACCAAAGATGCATCATTTTGCATCCAAGCCATTTCACAAAGACAAAAGTTTCTCAAAGTATAGAGTTTCATCCCCTTTTTTGAACAGCACCTCTTTAACTTACACCCAGTCAAAAAATAGGAAGAACATCACTAAAATGACAGTGTGTAAGATATAATAAGTTCAAAGATAGCACGTTTGCTCCTAATATGTACAGTACTCCCCTCAGCACCCTCCCCCAGGATGGCACTCATGCACAGATGAAAAAGGAACTTGGGGCCTCCTGGGTGTCAACTATCTGTAGGCATGCCATTTGGTGCTCCGCTTACTGTAGCTAGTGTCATGAACCGCCCCCCCCCCCCCCCCAGAGATTTTTGCCCGGCCTATGGCCCTGCATGTGGTTCATTTTTCGAGCTTTGTAACATACATTTTTGAAATTCTAGACTTTAGGTACACTTTAAGAGTTGGGTGT
This sequence comes from Holothuria leucospilota, assembly GCA_029531755.1. Taxonomy (NCBI): domain Eukaryota; kingdom Metazoa; phylum Echinodermata; class Holothuroidea; order Aspidochirotida; family Holothuriidae; genus Holothuria; species Holothuria leucospilota. The sequence goes on along the minus strand of JAIZAY010001686.1, from coordinate 329 downwards.
ATCCATAAATTAGGGGTCCAAAGTGTGACAAAGGGGTCAAAATTTAAAAACCATTTAATACTGGTGTAAAGTATATTTTCAAGAAGGTATATGTATCTATTTCTAAAATTTATATCAGTCCTGGCTTTTGTTTAAGACATCCAGGTTATTGATCAACTCTATCTCAAAGCTCCTTTCAAAAATGGCGGAGGTGACTGGGACACCAAAATTGGCAATATATGCCTAGAAAGTTTATAACTGTGTAATATATCCAAGTCTTTTCCTCACTTTTGGTAAGGCATAAGTCAAATTTATGAAAAAACAAGACACCCCCTGAAATTTTTTTTGGT